>JAPYYM010000492.1:0-14617 GCA_028534135.1 Potos flavus
AGATTCCTCAAGAAATTAAAAATAGAGCTACCCTATGACCCTGCCATTGCCATACTGGGTATTTACCCCAAAGATACAGATGTAGTGAAAAGAAAGGCCACATGTACCCCAATGTTCATGGCAGAAATGGCCACAATCGCCAAACTGTGGAAAGAGCCAAGATGCCCTTCAACAGATGAATGGATAAAGACGATATGGTCCATATATACAATGGAATATTATGCCTCCATCAGAAAGGATGAATACCCAACTTTTGTATCAACATGGACGGGACTGGAAGAGATTATGTTGAGTGAAATAAGTCAAGTAGAGAAAGTCAATTATATGGTTTCACTTACGTGTGGAGCATAAGGAAAAACATAAGGACATTGGGAGAAGGAAAGGAAGGGTGAATTGGGGGAAATTGGAGGGGGAGATGAAGCATGAGAGACTGGACTCTGAGAAACAAACAGAGGGTTTTGGAGGGGAGAGGGGTGGAGGGTTGGGTGAACCTGGTGGTGGGTATTGAGGAGGGCATTTATTGCATGGAGCACTGGGTGTGGTGCATGAACAATGAATCTTGAAACACTGAAAAAATAAAATAAAATTAAAAAAAAAAGAAAAAAAAGTTGCCATTTACAAACACATCATAGAATCAGTTTAGAGCCGGTCATTTTACTAATGCTCATTACTGAGTTTGCTCTGCAAGAGAAGTATTTTTTAATTCTTGGAATATGAGGAACTGAGAGTAAGGAACTGGAGTTTTCCAATCAATGGGTATGGAAACTTGAAAAATTTTCAGGTGGGTTAAAATGACAAAATCTGTTGCTATTTCTTACCTCTGCCTCCAACTTGAATATACAAGGGCTCAATGCTGTCACCTCAGGGTGGCAGCTCTAGCTATTGACACTATCTAAAATTTCTATAGTCACCCAGTTGTCACCCAGACGCTTTGGAGTGATAAGACAATATTGTGATTTGATTCCGTTTTGATCAAATGGCCACAGTAGGCTCAGCATTGTATTATCTACTTAAATTACTGAGGAGAATTAGGTGGTACCCTAGAGCTAATGATTTCTAAACACTTAATTTCAGCTAAGTGATTTCTTTGGTATTTTCCGTACAATTTATTTATACTGAAAATCACATTTATTTATTTAAGTATAAAAGTGATCAAGGACAAGGGGGCAAGATGTGTAGAGTACTTTACCTGGAAAAGGCCTGGTGGCCTTTGTACTCCCTTAGATAAAATCCTGGCCCTGTTGAACAGAGAAGGAAACTCATCCGAGCAGAAGGGGAATTTCTCTCAAAATATGAGCATGCCATCATTGCTCCATGTACTGCAAATAAAAGGAGAGTGTTCATGTGTCTGATATGCATGAACAGGTGGCGTAGACAGCTCTCGCAGGTGAATGGCAATAAACAACTCTCACTGTCAACACCTCTCATATGATCTTTCATTCTCTTTTGAGGTCTGCCAAGTGAAGTCACACCATAGTTAACGTTCATGAGGAAATACAGGGATGTATATTTTGAACCGATTAAACTGGAGTCACATCACCCTTAGACATGGGCTCATTTTATTCCTAGGGAATAAGATTATCTTGCATTACAATAAATAAGTCAATGTTTAGGGGTAAAATAAAGTATTTCCAGAAATAAGTTATACATTGGATTTACTAGCTGCTGACCATTCGTCCAACATAACCCCAATCAAATTGTAGGCAGATATGTGAACTGAAAGCCAGACTGCTATTTAAGCAGCTGGTGATGCAACTGGGTTAAATTCTAAACATTGGCAACTACTCAAACAGCAAGCTGGGGAAAATTTTTCTACCTTTAGATGAATGTAATTAAGTCCCAACACTAAGCTAAGCTATCACCTCATGATGTCTAATGATAAGGGTATTAACATTTATGCATCACTTACTAGGTACTAGAAGCTTTATATTGATTTGCATTTAACCCTTTAAAAAGCCCTGTAAAGTAGGTAGGAATTAGCATTGCTATTTTATAACTGAGAAAACTAAATATTCTCGGAGAGTTTAAGTAACTTGCTAAAAATCACACAGCCTTATTACCATCATTCTAGGCCAATATGTTCAGGTTACATGCAGAAATTTTAATAGAAGGGACGTGTGTGTGTGTGTGTGTGTGTGTGTGTGTGTAAAAGGGAACAGTAGTTTCATGAGCAACTACATCATAGGGAATATAGTCAATAATATTGTAATAATTATGTATGGTGACAGTAACTACACTTATTGTGGTGAGCATTTCATAATGCATATAATTGTTAAATCACTATGTTGTACACACAAAACTAATACTGAATGTCAACCATACTTCAATTTTTAAAAAAAGAACAAATTGCTACTTTAATATTTTTCTCTTATCTTCATGTAACTTCCCCTTCCTTTACAGTCTTTTTGTACTAATATTTTGTTCATTTGTGGCACTTTCCTTAATTTCTCCTCAGAGACAATAGAGACCTTCATTTTAATTCAGTCATAATAACATAAATACTAGGTTTACCAGCTCTGGGAAAGCCTAGAGAAGAGAAATTCTTGCACATGCTTGCTGCTGAAAACAGGTCAGGTGTAGAAGCCATTCACTGATTCAACTCTGGGAATCCACTACATTTTTTCTTTAGACAAATTTGAATATAGTTGACACATAATTTTACATTAATTTCAGGTGTACAAAATAGTGATTGAACTTGACAATATGTTATATACTATGCTCACAAGTGTAGCTACCATCAGTTACCACACAATGCTATTAAAATTTCACTGCAAATATTCCTTAAGTATCTTTCAACCGTGTTACTTATTTATTCTGTAACCAGAGGCCTGTATCTCCCACTCCCCCTTCACCTATTTTGCCTAACTCCCCCATCCCTTTTTTCCTGGCAACCATCAGTTTGTTCTGTTTATAGGTCTAATTCTGCTTTTAGTTTGTTTACTCATTTTTTTTTTTTAAGATTTCACATATGAGTGAAAACATATGGTATTTGTCTTTCTCAGTCTGACTTACCTTACCTAGCATAATACCCTCTAGGTCCATGCAAGTTGTCACATATGGCAAGATCTCACCCTTATTAATGGCTGCATACTATTCCATTGTGTATACATATATACACCATGGATTCCTTATCTATTCATCTATCAATTGACACTTAGGTTGCTTCTATATATGTATATTATAAATAATGTTGCAATAAACATGAGGATGCATATATCTTTTTTATTTAGTGTTTTTGTTTCCTTTGGGTAAATGCCCAGTTGTACAATTATTGGATCATATGGTTGCTCTATTTAATTTCTTGAAAAAACTCCATACTGTTTTCTATAGTGACTCTACCAGCTTACATTTCTACCAATAGTGTGTGAAAGTTCCTTTTTCTGTACATCATTGCCAACACTGCTTATTTCTCATCTTTTTGATTTAGCCATTCTGACAGGTGAAAGGTGATATCTCATTGTGGTTTTGATCTGCATTTCCCTGATGATTAGTGATGTTGTACATATTTTCATATATCTGTTGGCCATCTGCATGTCTTCTTTGGAAAAATGTCAATTCAGGTCTTCTGCTCACTTATTAATCAGATTATTTCTGGTGTTGAGTTGTATGAGTTCTTTCTTTATTTTGGATATTAATCCTTTATTGGATATATAATTTGCAAATATCTTCTCCCAATCAGTAGGCTGTCTTTTTGTTTTGTTGATGGTTTCCTTTGCTGCACAAAATCTCTTTATTTTGACATAGTCCCAATAGTTTATTATTGTTATTATCTTTTATTTTAATTCCAGCATAGTTAACATACAATGTTATATTAGTTTCAGGTGTACAGTATAGTGATTCAACAATTCCATATATTATTCAGTGATTATCATGATAAGTGTACTCTTAATCCCCTTCACCTACCTCCCCCCTCCCCCCATCCAACTCCCCTCTGGTAACCATCTGTTTGTTCTCTACAGTTAAGAATTTATTTTTGCTTTGTCTCTTTTTTCCCTTTGTTCTGTTTCTTCTTTTTTTTATTTTAATTCCAGTTAGTTAACATACAGTGTAATATTAGTTTTAGATTTGATTCAACAATTTCATACATCACCTGGTACTCACCATAACAAGTACACTCCTTAATCCCTATCACCTATTTCACCCATCCCCTCCTCCCCCTCCCATCTAATAATCATCAATTTGTTCTCTATAATTAAGAGTTTGCTCCTTATATTTGCAAATGGCATATCAGATAAAGGGCTAGTATCCAGCATCTACAAAGAACTCATCAAAATCAACACCCAAAAAATAAATAATCCAGTTAAAAAATGGGCAGAAGACATGAAGAGACATTTTTCCAAAGAAGACATACAAATGGCTAATAGACATATGAAAAAATGTTCAACATCACTCATCATCAGGGAAATACATATCAAAACCGCAGTGAGATATCACCACACACTAGTCAGTATGGCTAAAAGTAACAACTCAGGAAACAACAGATGTTGGTGAGGATGTAGAGAAAGGGAAACCCTTTTGCACTGTTGGTGGGAATGCAAACTGGTGCAGCCACTCTGGAAAACAATATGGAGGTTCCTCAAAAAGTTAAAAATAGAACTATCCTATGATCCAGAAATTGCACTACTAGATATTTACCCAAATGATACAAAACTATAGATTCAAAGCGGTACATGCACCCCAGTGTTTATAGCAGCATTATCTATAATAGCCAAACTATGGAAAGAGCCCAGATATCTACCAACAGATGAACGGATAAAGAAGTGGTGTATATATATGCAATGAAATATTACTCAGCTATTAAAAAAGAATGAAATCTTGCCATTTGCAATGACATGGATGGAACTAGAGTGTATTATGCTAAACAAAATAAGTCATTCAGAGAAAGACAAATATCATGATTTAACTCATATGTGGAATTTAAGAAACAAAGCAGAGGAACATAGGGGAAGGGAGGGAAAAGTAAAATAAAAACAGAGAGGGAGGCAAATCATAAGAGACTCTTAACTATAGGGAACAAACTGAGGGTTGCTGGAGGGGTGGTGGGTGGGGGGTGGACTAAATGGGTGATGGGCATTAAGGAGGGCACTTGTTGGGATGAGCCCTGGGTGTTATATATAAGTGATGAATCACTAAATTCTACTCCTGAAACTAATACTAAGCTATATATTAACTAAGTTGAATTAAAAAAAAAAAAAAGAGTCTGAAGGTGTCTGGGTGGCTCAGTCAGTTAAGCATTGGACTCTTGGTTTTGACTTGTGTTGTGATCTCAGGGTTGTGAGATCAAGCCCTTCATGGGGCTCTGCATTCAGTTCAGAGTCTCCTTGTCCCTGTCCCTCTTCCCTACCCTGGCTCCTCCCCACACTTGCACTCTCTCTTAAACAAACAAACAAGTAAGTAAATAATTAAAATCTTTTAAAAAAAGAGTCTGCTTCTTGGTTTCTCTTTTTATTTCGCCTTTGCTTGTTTGTTTTGTTTCTTAAATTTCACATATGAGTGCAATCATATGGTATTTGTCTTTCTCTGACTGACTTATCTCACTTACCAGTATAATGGTTAGCTCCATTCGTGTTGTTGCAAATGGCAGGATTTCATTCTCTTTTATGGCTGAATAATACTCCATTAAATATATATACCACTTCTACTTCATCCACTCATCTATTGATGGACACTTGGACTGTTTCCATAATTTGGCTATTGTAAGTACCACTGCAAAAAAATAGGGGTGCAAATCCCTTTCAATTTAGTGTTCTCATATTCTTGGCATAAGTGAATACCCAGTAATGTGATTATGGATCATTTGGTAGTTCCATATTTAATAAAGAGAGGAATTTAATATATAATTTAATATATTTTGAGGATACTCCATACTGTTTTCCACAGTGGCTGCCCCAGTTTGCATTTCCACCAAGAGCGCATGAGTGTTCCTTTTTCTCCACATCCTCACCAACACTTGTTGTTTCTTATGTTTTTTATTTTAGCCATTTGACAGGTGTGAGGTGATATCTCCTCATAGTTTTGAATTTCCCTGATGATGAGTGTCGCTGAGAATCTTTTCATGTGTCTGTTGGCCATCTGTATGTATTCTTTGGAGAAATGTCTGTTCATGTCTTCTGTTCATTTTTTAATTGGATTATTTGGGGTTTTTTTTCGTGTTGAGTTCTATCAGTTCTTTATATACTTTGGATACTAACCCCTTATCAGATATGCCATTTGCAAGTATCATTTCCTATTCAGTAGGTTGTCTTTCAGTTTTGTTATTATTTCCTTTGCTGTGCAGAAGCTTTTTATTTTGATAAAGTCTAAATATTCTTGATTTCCCTTGCCTGAGGAGACATATCTAGGAAAAGGTTGCTAAAGCTGATATCAGAGAAATTAATTCCTGTGTTCTCTTCTACGATTTTTATGGTTTCAAGTCTCACATTTAGATCTTTAATTCATTGTCAGTTTATTTTTCTGTATGGTGTTAGAAAGTGTCATTCTTTTGCAGGAAGCTCTCCAGTTTTCCCAGCACCACTTACTGAAGAGACTGTTTTTCCCCCATTGTATAGTCTTGCCTCCATAGATTAATGGACCGTGTAACTGGGGGTTTATTTCTGAACTCTGTATTCTCTTTCATTGTTCTATGTGTTTATTTTTGTGCCAGTACCATACTGTTTTGATTACTACAGCTTTGTAGCATATTTTGAAATCTAGAATTGTAATACTTCCAGCTGTTTTTTTTTTTTTTTTGGCCTTATAACTTTATATTTTAATTCCAATTAGTTAACATAGAGTGTAATATTAGTTTCAGGTGCATGATAGAGTGATTCAACAATTCCATATGTCACCCAGTGCTCTTCATGACAGGTGCATGCCTTAATCTCATCACCTATTTCACCCATTCCCCCATCCCCTTCTCCTCTGGAGCCATCAGCATTTTCTCTATAATTAAGAACATGGTTTGATTTTGCTTTGTTCACTACATTTTCCCCCGTATATTTTTTTAAGTTTTTATTTAAATTCCAATTAGTTAACATACAGTGTAGTATTAACTTCATGAGTACAATCTAGTGACCCAACAATTCCATACAACACCCAGTGCTCATCACAAGTGCACTTCTTAATACCCATCACCTATTTCACCCATTCCCCCACCCTCCCTCTGGTCACCATCAGCTTGTCCTCTATATTTAAGAGTCTGTTTCTTGGTTTGTACTTCTCTTTTTTTCCCCTTTGCTCATTTGCTTTGTTTCCAAAATTCCACATATGAGTGAAGTAATATGCTGTTTGTCTTTCTCTGACTGACTTATTTCACTTGGCATAATATTCTCTGGCACCATTCATGTTATTGCAAATGACAAGATTTCATTCTTTTTGTATGGCTGTGTAATATTCCGTTGTGTGTGTGTGTGTGTGTGCGTGTGTGTGTGTGTGTGTATGATATACCTGTGGTATGTGTGTATATATTTATATAATATATATATATATATGTATGTATGTATATATATATATATATATACATACCACATCTTCTTTATCCATTCATTAGTTGATGGACATTTGGGCTCTTTTCATAATTTGGCTATTGTCAGAAATGCTGCTATAAACATCAGGGTGCATGTATCCCTTTGAATTGGTGTTTTTGTATTCGTTGGGTAAATACCCCATGGTGCGATTGCTGGATCATAAGGTAGTTCTATTTTTAACTTTTTGAAGAACCTTCATACTATTTTCCATAGTGGCTGTACTAGTTTGCATTTCATCAACAACTGAGTTGTTGATGTTTTCTCCACATCCTCGCCAATACCTGTTGTTTCTTGTGGTGTTCTTTTTAGCCATTGCAACATGCGTGAGGTATCTCATTGCAGTTCTGATTTGCACTTCTCTGATGGGAAGTGATGATGAACTTCTTTTCACATATCTGTTGGCCATCTGGATGTCTTCTTTGGAGAAATGTCTGTTCACGTCTTCTGCCCATTTTCCAAATTGGATTATTTTTTTTTGGGAGTTGAGTTTCATAACTTCATTATATATTTTGGATACTAACCCTTTACTGGATATGTCATTTGAAAATATCTTCTCCCATTTTGCAGGTTGACTTTAAGTTGTGTTGGTTATTTCCTTTGCTGTGCAGAAGATTTTTATTTTGATGAAGTCCCAATAGTTTATTTTTGCTTTTGTTTCCCTTGCCTCAAGAGACATATCTAGAAAAAAGTTGCTATGGCCAATGTCAAAGAGGTTACTGCCTGTGTTCTCTTCTAGGAAGTTTATGGTTTAAGGTCTCACATTTAGATCTTTCATCCATTTTGAATTTATTCTTCTGTATGGTGTAACAAAGTGGTCCAGTTTCGCTCTTTTGCATGTAGCTGTCCAGTTTCCCCAACATTCGTTAAGGAGACTGGCTTTTTTCCCATTGGATATTCTTTCCTGCTTTTTTTTTTTAATTGTTTTTTAATTTTTATTTATTTATTTTATTTTTAAAGATTTTATTTATTTATTTGACAGAGAGGAGAGATCACAAGTAGGCAGAGAGGCAGGCAGAGAGAGAGGGGGAAGCAGGCTCCCTGCTGAGCAGAGAGCCCGATGCGGGGCTCAATCCCAGGACCCTGAGATCATGACCTGAGCTGAAGGCAGAGGCTTTAACCCACTGAGCCACCCAGGCAGCCCTTTTTCCTGCTTTATTGAAGATTAATTGACCATATAGCTGTGGGTTTATTTCCAGGATTTCTGTTCTGTTCCATTGATCGTTATGTCTATTTTTGTGCCAGTAACATACCATTTTGATTCTTACAGCTTTGCAACATAACTTGAATTCTGGAATTGTGATGCCTCCGGCTTTGCTTTTTTTTTTTTTTTTTTTTTTTAATTCTCAAGCTTGTTTTGGCTATTCAGGGTCTTTCGGGGTTTTACACAAATTCTAGCTCTGTGAAAAACGCTGTTGGTATTTTGATAGGGATTGCATTAAATGTGTAGATTCCTTTGGTAGTATAGACATGTTAATAATATTTGTTCTTTCAGTCCATAATCATGGAATGTCTTTCCATTTCTTTGTGTCATCTTCAGTTTCTTTCATCAGTGTTTTATAGTTTTCAGAGTACAAGTCTTTCACCTCTTTGGTTAGGTTTATTCCTAGTTACCTTATTGTTTTTGATGCAATTGTAAATGGGATTTATTCTTTAATTTCTCTCTGCTGCTTCATTATTTGTGTATAGAAGTGCAACAGATTTCTGTATGTTGATTTTGAATCTTGCAACTTTACTGAATTCATGTATCATTTCTAGCAGTTTTTTTGGTAGAATCTTTTGGGTTTTCTATATAGAGTATCAAGTCATCTGAAAATAGTGAAAGTTTGACTTCTTTGCTGATTTGGACTCTTTTTTTTTTTTTTCTTTTTGTTGTCTGATTCCTATTGCTAGGACTTCCAGTACTATCTAAAATAATAGTGTTCAGAGTGGACATCCCTGTTGTATTTCTGACTGTAGAGGAAAAGCTTTCAGTTTTTCCAAATTGAGGATTATAATTGCTGCCGGTTTTTCATAGATGGCCCTTTTTTATGCTGAAGTGTGTCCCCTCTAAACCTATTTTACTGTGGGTTTTTATCATGAATGGATGTTGTACTTTGTCCAATGCTTTCCCTGCATCTATTAAAATGATCATATAGTTCTTACCCTTTCTTTCATTAATGTGGTGTATCACCTTGATTGATTTGTGAATACTGAACCACACTTGAAACCCAGGAATAAATCGCAGTTGATTGTGGTGAATGATTCTTTGACTGTACTGTTGGATTTGGTTTGCTAGTATTTTATTGAGGATTTTTGTATCCATGTTCATTAGGGATATTAGCATGTAGTTTTCTTTTAGTGGAGTCTTTATCTGATTTTGGTACCAGGGTAATGCTGGCCTCATAGAATGAATTTAGAAGTTTTCCTTCCTTTTCTATTATTTGTTTGAATAAACTGGGAAGAATAGATATTAACTCTTCTTTAAATATTTGATAGAACTCATCTATGAGGACATGTGGCCCCGGACTTTTGTTTATTGGGAGATTTTTTTAAAATTACTAATTCGATTTCTTTGCTGGTTATTGTCTCTTCAAGTTTTCTATTCCTTCCTGTTTCAGTTTTGGCTCTTTATATGTTTCTAGGGATTTATCCATTTCTTCCAGGTTGTCCAATTCGTTGGCGTATTGTTTTTCATAATATTCTCTTAGAGTTGTGTGTATTTCTGTGGTTTTGGTTGTTATTTCTCTTCTCTCATTTGTGATTTTATTAATTTGGCTCCTTTCCCTTTACTTTTTGATAAGTCTGGCTAGGGGGTTATCAATTTTATTAATGTTTTCAAACACGATCTCCTGGTTTCATTGATCTGTTCTATTTTTTTTTTCTCAGTTTCTCTATCATTTGTTTCTGCTCTAGTCTTTACTATTTGCTTCCTCCTGCTGGGCAAAGCAAATAATTTGCTTCCTTCCTATGCCCATTTTTTTGTTCTTTTTCTAAGTCTTTTAGGTGTAAAGTTAGGTTGTTTATTTGAGATTTTCCTTGCTTCATGAGGTGGGCCTGTGTTGCTATATACTTCCCTCTTGGGACCTTTTTGCTGTAAGATTTTGCATAAGATTTTGTATTGTTGTGTTTTCATTTTCTTTTGTTTACATTTTTTCAATTTCTTCTTTGATTTCCTGGTTGACGCTTCATTGTTTAGTAGCATGTTGTTTAACTTCCACGTATTTGTGGTCTTTCCAAATTTTTTCTTTTGGTTGACTTCAAGTTTCATAGTCTATGGTCAGAAAAGATGCATGGTAAGTTTGAATCTTTTTGTATTTATTGAGGCCAGTTTTGTGACCTGATATGTGATCTATTCTCGAGAATGTCCCATATGCACTTGAAAAGAATGTGTATTCTGCTGTTTTAGGATGAAATGTTTTGAATATTTCAGTTAAGTCCATCTGGTTCAGTGTGTCATCAAAGCCATTATTTCCTTGTTGATTTTCTGTTTAGGTGATCTGTCCATTGATTTAAGTGGGGGTGTAAAAGTCCCCTGCTATTATTGCATTATTATCAGTTAGTTCCTTTATATTTGTTATTAGTTGTTTTATATATTTGGTTGCTCCCATGTTGGGTGCATACTTATTTGCAATTGTTAGATCTTTTTGTTGGATCATCACCTTACTGTTACATAGTGTCCTTCTTTATCTCTTTTTACAGTCTTTGTTTTAAAGTCTATTATGTCCAATATAAGTATTCCTACCATGACTTTCTTTTGACATCCATTTGCATGATAAATGTTTCTCCATCCCCTCACTTTTAATCTGCAAGTGTTTAGATCTAAAGTGAGTCTCTCGTAGGCAGTATATAGAGGGGTCTTATGTTTTTTTAATCCATTCTGAAACCCTATGTCTTTTGATTGGAGTGTTGAGTCCATTTACATTCAAAGCAATTATTGATAGATATGTATTTAATGCCATCTTAGTACTTGTTTTGTCATTGTTTCTCGAGATTTTCTCTGATTCTTTCTTCTCTTTGTCACTTTTGGTATGTCCTGCATGCTCAAAGAGTCCCCTTTGATATTTCTTGCAGGTTGATTTAATGGAACTCCTTTAGTTTTTTTTGTCTGGGAAACTCCTTATCTCTACTTCTATTCTGAATGATAGCCTTGCTGTATAGAGTATTCTTGGCTGCAGATTTTCCCATTCAGCACATTGACTATAGCATGCCACTCCTTTCTGGTTTGCAAAGTTTCTGTTGAGAAATCTCTAGCTAGCCTTATGGGTCTTCCCTGTAAGTAAAGGATTTCTTTTCTTTTGCTCTTATAAGATTTTTCTTTGTCACTATATTTTGCCAGTTTAATTACAATATGTGTTGGTGTTGGTCTGCTTTTGTTGATTTTGATGGGAATTCTCTGTTCTTCCTGGATGGATGTCTATTTCTTTCCCTGGACTAGGGGAGTTTTCGGCTATTCAAATAAATTTTCTGCCCCCTTTTCTCTCTCTTCATCTTCTGGGACTCCTATAATAGGAATGTTATTACTTTTGATGGAATCACTGAGTTCCCTAAGTTAATTCTCCTGTTCCATAATTCTTTGTCTCTTTTGTTCAGTTTCATTATTTTCCATTATTTTGTATTCTATATCACTAATGCATTCCTCTGCTACTTTCAGGCTGCTGTTCATTGCATCCAGCCAGTTTCTAATCTCATTACATCCTTCATCTCTGATTGACTCTTTTTAACTCTTTTATCTGTGTGAGAAGGGTCTTACTGATGACTTCTATTCTTTTCTCAAGCCCAGTGAGTATCCTTATAATTGTTGCTTTAAATTCTCCATCAGTCATTTTACTTATATCTGTTTCACTTAGATCTCCGGCCATAGCCTTTTCTGTTCTTTCATTTGGGACAAATTTCCCTGTCCACTCATTTTGTCTAAGTCTCTGTGCCTGTTCCTCTGTGTTAGAAAAGCCAGTCATATGTCTTGTTTTTGAGGATAATGGCCTTATGAAGAAGAGGTCCTGTAGTGCCCTGCTGTGTAATGACCCCTGTTCTCCAGGGCCTGCTGTTTCAGGGAGTGTCTCAAATGTGTTCTACATGTGCTCTCCTTTTGTGTCCTGGTTGCTTTATCCTTCAGGCCAGTCAACTGCCCAGGTTCTCTTTGTCTATTGTGGGCAGAGTTTGTTCCCTGGCCTAAATGTGGCATGTTTTAACTATGTTTGCTCTGGTCTGTTTATGAAATGAGACTTGTTGCCACTGCTGCTGGAAATGGGGCCTTGCAAAATTCTTGGCTTGAGATATGTAGTTTGGGCAGAGTTTTGGGCTGGTCTTGTGGGAGAGGGGACCCAGTGCAATGGGGCTAAGGCTGGTAAGGTTAAGGGTGGTTCCACCAGGGAGTAGGGGTGGGGGTGGGGCTTGGTTTAATTAAATTAATTAATTACATTTAATTAAGCAAGTTAGGTAACCTGTGCTGCACTGTTCCTGTGCTTATGCTGAGGGGTGGGGGAAGGATTTGGTGCCAGCCAGTTCCTTTGTTCCTAGAGGGATCTCTCTGTGAACAATGCCTGTCTGGGACATACTCTAAGATAAACAAATAACCACTTTGTGTCCCAGGCACTCTTCAGATTGCTGTTTCCATGCTGTATGTCTGTGGGCTGTTTCTCCTGCCTTCTCTACAAGAGCAGCCCAATGCCCGCTGGGCTCTATCCAAGCCAAGTCCATTGACCTTTAGAACTCTGGGCTTTAAGCCCACTGTTTGTAAGAACTCAGGAAATTCAGCTCCTCTCACTTTCCAAGCCAACTGCTATGGGGATTCCTCTTCCCTGTGAGGGCTCCCCTGTGTGCTAGTCTGTCTTTTGTCCTTCTCCTTGAACATGGCTCCCTCCCCACCACAGCACCCATTATCCATTTCTCTCCTAGCTGCATCTCCACACTTCCTATCTTCAGTGTGGCCTCTTCTCTACCTTTAGTTGTGGTGTTTGTTCTCCCAGTCTTCAGGTCTCTTTCTGGGGTCTTTAGGATGATAGTTATCTAGTTGTACTTGTGGGATGAGGCAAGCCTAGGGTATTCCTACTCTTCTTCCATCTTCTCCTTTACAGTCTTTATATTAAAGTCTATTTGTCTGATATAAGTATTGTTACCCTGACTTTTTTTTCACTTTCATTTGCATGGTAAATTTTTTTTCCATTCCTTGACTTTCAGTCTATCTTTCTCTTCAGGTCTGTGGTGAGTGTCTTTTAGACAGCACATAGATGGGTTTTTTTTTTATCCATTCCACCCCCCTATACCTTTTGATTGGAGCATTTAGTCTATTTACACTTAAAATAATTATTAAAAAATAAAGTAATTATTGATAGGTGTGTGCTTATTGCCATTTTGTTAATTGTTCTCTAGTTATTTTTGTAGTTCTTCTCTGTTCCTTTCTTCTCTTTCCTTGTGAATTATGTAGTGTTTCTGTAAGGTTATGTTTGGCTTTCTTTCTATTTATTTTTTTGTATCTATTATAGGTTTGCTTTAGTGGTTACCACAAGGTTCATATATAACATCCCAAGTGTATAGCAGTCTTAAGTGATGGTCATTTAAATTCAAATTCTAAAAAAAAAACCCTTTTTTACTCCCTTTCCCACTTTTTATGTATATGTATATGCTATCATATTTTATATGTTTTTATTCATAATCTTCTCATGTATAAATATGGACATTTCTTTTCCACTTCAGTCCCCTTAACATTTCTTATAAGGCTGGCTTAGTAGTAATAAACTCCTTTAGCTTTGGTTTTTCTGGGAAAGTCTTTATTTTTCTCTTTTTTTTAATTGTGTTATGTTAGTCACCATAAAATACATCATTAGTTTTTGATGTAGTGTTCCAAGATTCATTGTTTATGTATAACACCCAGTGCTCCATGCAATACGTGCCCTCCTTAATACCCATTACCAGGCTCACCCATCCCCCACCCCCCTCCCCTCTAAAACCCTCAGTTTGTTTCTTGGAGTCCACAGTCTCTCATGGTTTGTCTCCCCCTATGATTTCCCCCCTTCACTTTTCCTTTCCTTCTAATGTCCTCCATGTTATTCCTTATGTTCCACAAGTAAGTGAAACCATATGATAATTGACTTTCTTTGCTTGACTTATTTCACTTAGCATAATCTCCTCCAGTC
>JAPYYM010000494.1:0-14613 GCA_028534135.1 Potos flavus
ATAGGGAGAAACTGCAGTATCAGAAAAATATGGTACAAATAAAAACAAATTGGTTCCAAATACATTAGGAATTCAGTAGGTTTTAAGAATGGACACAACAAATACTGAGAAAATAAATCAGAGGTTGAATAATATACAGAATATAAGCAGAATGGGGGCACCTGGGTGGCTCAGTTGATTTCTAACTCTTGATTTCAGCTCAGGTCATGACTCAGGGTCATGAAATCAAGCCTTGCGTAGGGCTCTGCACTCAGTGTGGCATCTGCTTAAGATTCTCTCTCTCTCCCTCTCCCTCTCTTCACCCCCTGCTCACATGCTCACTTTCTTTCTCTCACTCTCAAAAAAAAGAATATAGTCAGGATGGCATATGTTTAGTTTCTTCTTCTAATTACAAAAAATGAAAAGAAAGCAATTAGAAACTCCATGGAAAAAAGTCTGTACAAGAATGCCATGATATAAACATGAAGCAAACTAAAATGTGTCATGAATATGAATATGTGGTAGAAAATATATTTGAATATTCTTTCAGTGTCATAAGAATTGTGGCTTTAGAATTACAGAAAAGGAAATATAGTCACAGCCCACTGAGCAATAAACAATACTTATAAGTCATACTTCTTTAAACATTGCTTACTGTTTCCATTTTTTAAAAGGAGATATACAAAGCATTAATGACTCAATTACAATTATGTTATTGATGTTGACTATGCAAGAGTAAAAGCATACAGAAATGAAGAAGGGAGAAAAAAGTGGGAGGGGTCGAGGATGTCCACATGCACCACTTCAATACTGTGCTAGAGTATCTAGCCAGAACAATAAGGCAAGAAAACAAAAAGGATCCAAACTGGAAAAGAAGTAAAACTGTCTCATTTTCAGATGATATAATCTATTTTAAAAAAAAAAGCTCTAATTAATCCACTAAAAACTTTTAAAAAAATAATAAATGAATTCAGCAAATTTGTAGGATACATGATCAATGTACAAAATCAATTCTATACAGTAGCAATGAGCAAACTGAAAATGAAATTAAGAAAACGGTTCTACTTAAAATAGCATCAAAGAGAATATGATACTTAGTAATAAATTTAACAAAGAAGTGTAAGACTTGTACACTGGAAATTATAAAACATTGTAAAAAGAAATTAAAGACCTAAATAAATGGAAGCCATACATGTTCATGGGCCAGAAAGCTTAGTATTGTTAAAATGGCAATAGTCAACTCATCCACAGATTTGATGCAATACCTATTTAAATCCCAACTGGCTTCTTTGCAGAAAGACAAGTGACCCTAAAATTCATATGGCAACTCAAGGAATAAATAACAGCCAAAACGGTCTTGAAAAAGACCAACAAAGTTGGAAGACTGACACCTCCTAATTTGAAACTTATAAAAGCAACAGTAAGCAAGACATTGCAGTATCAGCATAAAGGCAAGTCAGTGGAAGAGAATTCAGAGTCCAAGAAATAAACCCTCACATTTATGCCAACTGCAAATCATATGTTTGATAAGAGGCCTGTATTTAGAATATATAACTTAAAGCTTAGTAAGAAAAAGACAACTTACTTAAAAAATAGGCAAAGGATTTCAATAAACATTTCTCCAAAGAAGATATGTCAGTAAACATATGAAAAGATGCAAACATCATTTGCCAATAGGGAAATGCAAATCAAAAGCACAATGAGATACCACTTCACAGGAACTAAGATGACAATAATAATAATAATAATAACGTGTTAGCATGGATGTGGAGAAACTGGAACCTTCATTCAACACTGGTACAAATGTAAAATGTGCAGCTACTTTGGAAAACTGTCACTTTCTCAGTTAAACATATAGTTATCATGTGACCCCACAATTCTGCTCCTAGTTATAAACTGAAAAGATATGAAAACATGTGTCCACACAAAAAAAACATACAGGAACACAAATGTTCATAGCAACATTACTCACAATACTATAAGTGGAAAGAACCTAAATGTCCATTAACTGATGAATGGATGATCAAAATGTGGTATATCCATACAATGGAAATTATCCAATCATAAACAGAAATGAAGTATTGCTATATGCTACAGTGTGGATGAACTTTGAAAACATATGCTAAGTGAAAGGAGCCAATCAAAAAGAACCACATACTTTCTGATTCCCTTTATATAAAAAGTCCAGAAAGGACGAATCCATAGAGACAAAAATATGTAAGTGGTTACCAAGGGCTGAGGGGTAGGTTTCAGGGTTAGGGCTAAGGGATAACAGGTTTCTTTTGGGGATGATGAAATGTTCTAAAAATGACTAGAGAAATGACTGCACAACTCTGTGAATATAATGAAGTCATTAAACTGTCTAGTTTTAGGGAGTGAATTGTATATCAGTTATATCTCAAAACTGCTAAAAAAAAAAAAAAAGACGCAGGAAAGATGGTCGAAGGTAAGTTAAATTTTTATCCATCAATGCAGTATTAGAGTAGACAATGCCTAAAGTTGATTGACACAAATTAAGCACAAATATATCAAAATAATATTCATAAAAATAACCAGGAGTGATTTAAAACTTTTAGCCCCAATATGGCAGGAGTACCAACTGAGCTGTAAACAACTAGTATGATAGTAAACACAGGTTCTGGCCAAATATCACCTGATATTTAAAAGTGTTCGCTTCTTTTTTTTTTTTTTAAAGTGTTCACTTCTAGGGAAGGGTAACGGGGGTAGAAAGAATGAAGCAGGAAACTTGATTTTCATCATAAGCCTATCTATATCATTTTATTTTCTTTAACTATGTATACTTTGATATAAACTTTAAACCATTAAATTTAAAAATTGTATAATTTCATTTACATTATGTGGGAGATTTTCAAGGAATGATTCTCTGACATTATTTTGAAGTGTCTGAAACTGTCATCTAAAATTATTTTAAAATAATAACATATAGAACAAGGACAGATGGTGGCAGAGTGGGAGGACCCTAGGCTCCCCTTATCCCATAAATACAATTAGATAACTACCAAATCAAACTATATACCTCAGAAATTGAACTGAAAACTGGTAGAACAAACTCCACAACTAAAGGTAGAGAAGAGACCACAGTGAAGGTAGGAAGTGCAGAGATGCGGTATGGGAGCGAAACAGATCATGACTACTGCAGTGGGGAGGGAGGCAGTGTCTCAGAGAAGGGCAAGAGACAGACCAGCACACAGGGAGTGCAAGGGAAAATGAAACCCCCTCCCCAGCAATTGCCTTGAGAAATTAGAGGAGTCAAATTTCATAATTTCTGGAAACTAGTGGGGCTTAATGCCTGTAGTTTTTAAGATCAGAGGACTTGGCTGGAATAGAGCCCAGAGAGCACTGTATAGCTCTTGGAGAGAAGGCAGGCAAACAATCCACAGAGTGTGTGGAAATAGCAATCTGAAGAGCACCTAGGGCCATGGTAGGGGGGTTATTTGCTCATCTCTGAGCACATCCCAGAGAGACTGCATTCACGAAGAGACCACTGCAGAAACAAAGGAACTGGCCAGCCATTTCTCTCCCACGCACATCAGCATGAGCACAGGGCCACCTGCAGGAACCAGCGCTGTACCCACACTCACTACTTAATATGCTTAGGCCAAGCCCCAACCCTGCACAACAGTGGAACACCCCCTCTGCCCCAAGTCACACTTGCCTCAGTCCTAGGACAGTGGTTCCCTTCCCCCAGAAGACCAGCTCAAACCCCTGCTCACACTGCATCTCCCAACATGGGAGTTTTGCAGAGCTTCTGTTCCAGCTGCAGTGACAACAGTCTCATTTCACAAACAGACCAGAGCACACCTAGTTAAAATGCAACACAATTAGGCCAGGAACCAAACCATGCCCAAAACAGGCAAAGAGAGCTTCTGCAGACAAGTGGCCTGAAAGATAAAGTGGCCAGGACACAACAGCAGAGCAGAGGCAACATACAGTGGAGACAATCCCAGAAGCGCCAGGCCCTAGGGAACAAGGGACACTGTATGGCAGGGCATCAGAGGACCTCTTCTTCATAAGACCACTTTCCTCAAGAACACGAGATGCTGACTTTCCCAACACACAGAAGCAGGCACAGAGACTTGAACAAAATGAGAAGACAGAGAAACCTATCCCAGATGTAAGAACAGGACAAGGCCACAGCCAGAGATCTAAGCTGAACACATATAAGTAACATGCTTGATAGAGAATTTAAAGTAACAATCATAACAATCATAAGGATACCCACTGGAATTGAGAAAGGAGTAGAAGACTTAAATGAGACCCTTAACACACACATAAGGAATAACACAGCAGAGACAAAGGGTACAATAAATGAAATGACGAACACATTGATGAAATGAACATCAGGATGGAAGAAGCAGAGGGATGAATTAGTGATCTAGAAGACAGAGTAATGGAGTTCATCATTTTTTCTTTAAAGATTTTATTTATTTACTTGACAGAGAGAGAGATCACAAGTAGGCAGAGAGGCAGGCAGAGAGAGAAAGGGAAGCAGGCTCCCCGCTGAGCAGAGAGCCCAATGCGGGGCTCGATCCCAGGACCCTGAGATCATGACCTGAGCCGAAGGCAGAGGCTTTAACCCACTGAGCCACCCAGGCGCCCCAATGGAGTTCATCATAATCAAGATTTTTGTTCATCATAATCAAGATGAACAAAAGAGAGACAAAATAATTATGCAGTAAGAGAAAAGATTTAGGGAACTCGGTGACTCCATCAAGTGTAATAACATTTATATTAAAGGACTCCCAAAAGAAGAAGAGAGAGAACAGGGGATAGAAAATTTATTTGAAGAAATAATAGCTGAAAAGTTCCCTAATCTGGGGAAGAACAGATATCCAGATCCAGAAGGCACAGAGAACTCCCATCAAAGTCAAAAAAAGCAGACCCACACCAGGAAATATTGTAATTAAATTGGCAAAATATAGTGATAAGGGAAAAAATTTAAAAACATGAAGACGAAAGAAGACAGTAACTTACAAGGGAAAACCCATAAGGCCAGCAGGAGATTTTTCCTCAGAAACTTTCCAAGCCAGAAGAAAGTGGCATGACTTATTCAAAGTGCTGAATGGGAAAAATCTGCAGCCAAGAATACTGTCTCCAGCAAGCATATAATTCAGAATAGAAGGAGAGATAAAGAATTTTCCAAACAAAAACTAAAGGAGATCATGACCATTAAACAAGCTCTGCAAGAAATATTAGAGGGGACTCTAAGAGTACTCTTTGAGTAGAAAGGAGAGACCAAAAGTGATAGTATAAAGGTAGGAAACACAAAAGCAATAAAAATGAATATTTCTGTAAAAAAATCAGTCAAGAACTCACAAAATAAAAGGATGTAAGATTTAACAACATATACCTAAAACATGGGGAGGAGCAGAGTAATGAATAGACTCCAACATAAAGGACCATCCATTTAATATAGACTGCCATATGCAGAGGAGGTTATATATAAACCTAATGGGAATTATATATCAAAAACCACTAATAAACATGCAAAGAATAAAGAGAAAGAAATCCAAATATATCACTAGAGAAAATCAGCAAACCATGAAAGAGAAAAATACGAGAAAGCGTCAGAGAAAAACTTGAAAACAAATATAAAACAAATAATAAAATGACAATACATATCTATCAATAATTTCTTCAAATGTAAATAAATTAAATACTTCAATCAAAGGACATAGGGTGACAGAACAACAACAAAAAACAAGACCCATCTATATACTGCTTATAAGAGACTCATTTTAGACATAAAGACACCTGCAGATTGAAAGTCAGGGAATGGACATATATCTACCATGCAAATGGATGTCAAAAGAAAGCCAGAGTAGTAATACTCATATCAGACAAACTAGAGTTGAAAACAATGACTGTAACAAGAGACAAAGAAGGACATTACATAATCATAAAGGGGACAATCCAACAAGAAAATATAACAGCTGTACATATTTATGCACCCAAATACATAAAACAGCTAATAACAAACACAAAGGAACTAATATAATAGTACAATAATGGTAGGGGACTTTAACACCCACTTACTTCAAAGGACAAATCATCTAAACAGAAAATCAACAAGTAAACAGTCACTTTGAATGACATGCTGGAACAGATGGATTTAACAGATATATTCGGAACATTCCATCCTAAAACAGCAGAATACACATTTTCGAGTGCACATGGAACATTTTTCAGAACAGATCACATATTAGCTCATAAAACAAGCTTCAACAAATTGAAGATCAAAGTCATACCATGCATCTTTTCTGACCACAACACTATGAAACTGTAGTCAATTACAAGAAAAATCTGCAAAGAGCATAAATACACAGGTGTTAAGTATCATGCAACTCAAAAATGGGTCAACGATGAAATAAAATGAAAATAAAAAAGTAAATGGAAACAAATGAAAATGGAAACAAAATGGTCCAAAACCTTTGGAATACAGGAAAAGCCATTCTAAGAGGGAAGTTTTTAGCAATACAGGCTATCTCATGAAGCAAGAAACATATTGAATAAATAACCTAACAACCTAAACTTACACCTAAAGGAACTACAAAAAGAACAAACAAAACCTAAGACGAGCAGAAGGAAGGAAATAATAAATATTAGGGCAAAATAAATGATATAAAAACTAAAAACAAACAAAAACAACATATCAATTAAATCAGGAGCTGGTTCTTTGAAAAAAAAAATGAATAAAATTAATAAACCTCTAACCAGACTTATCAAGAAAAAAACAGAAAGAACTCAAATAAAATAAGAAATGAGATAGGAGAAATAACAACCAACACCACAGAAATACAAACAATTATAGAAGAATATTATGAAAAACTATATGCCAACAAATTGGATAACCTAGAAGAAATGGATAGATTCCTAGAAACATATAAGCTACCAAAACTAAAGCAAGAGGAAATACGAAATTTGAACAGACTGATGATAACCAGCAAAAAAACTGAGTCGGTAATCAAAAAACTCCCAACAAACAAAAATCCAGGGCCAGATGGCTTCACAGGGAATTCTACCAAACACTAAAAGAACTCTTACTACCTATTTTCAAATTATTCTAAAAAGTAGAAGAGGAAGGAAAACTTCCAAATTCATTCTATGAGGCCGGCATTACCCTAATATCGAAACCAGATAAACCACTACAAAAAAGAGAACTCCAGGCCAATAGTCACAATGAGTACGGATTCCAAAAATCTTCGACAAAATACTAGATCTAATAATTCATTAAGAAAAAATCACTCACCACAATCCAGTAGGATTTATTCCTGTGTTGCTGGGATGGCTCAATATTCACGAATCCATCAACATGATATATCATATCAATAAGAGAAAGGTAAGACTCATATGATCTTTTCAATAGACACCAAAAAAAGCCTATAACAAAGTATAATATTCATTCATGATAAAAACCCTTAACAAAGTAGGTTCAGAGAGAACATACATTAGCATAATGAAGTCCATCTATTAAAAACCCACAGCTAGCACCATCCTTAAAGGGCAAAAACTGAGAGTTTTCCTCCTAAGGTCAGGAATGAGACAAGGATGTCCACTCTCACCACGTTTATTCAACATAGAACTGGAAGTTCTAGCCAAAATGTCAGACAACAAAAAGTAAAAATAAAAGGCAACTAAATTGGTAAGGAAAAAGAAAAACTTTCAGAGGATATGATACTATATATAAGAAACCCAAAAGACTCCAGCAAAAAACTGCTAGAACTGATTCACGAATTTAGTAAAGTTGCAGGATATAAAATCAATCTGCAGAAATCTGTTGCATTTGTATAAACCAATAATGAAGCAGCAGAAAGAGAAATTAAGAAAAAAAAATCCCATTTACACTGCACCCAAAATAATAAGACAACTAGGAATATACTTAACCAAAGAGGAAAAAGGTCTGTACTCCGAAAACTACAAAACACCGATGAAAGAAATTGAAGAGGACACAAAGAAATGGAAAGACATTCCATCCTCATGGATTGGAAGAAGAAATACTGTTAAAAATTACTCTATTACCCAAAGCAATCTACACATTTAATGCAATTCCTATCAAATTACCAATAGCATTTTTCACAGATCTAGAACAAAGAGTTCTAAAATTTGTATGGAACCACAAAAAACCCTGAATAGCCAAAGCAATCATGAAAAAAGAAAGCAGAGATGGAGGCACTTCAAGTTATATTACAAAGCTGTAGGGATCAAAACAGAATGATACACAAAAAACAGACACTGATCATGGAAAAGAATAAAAAAAACAAAATTAAAAGAATTTTGATTTAAATTTTTAATTTTTAAAACTTTTAATTTTAAAAATTAAAAAGAATAAAAAACCAAAATTAAACACGCAACTGTGTGGTCAATTAATCTTTGATGAAGCAGGAAAGAATATCCAATGGGGAAAAAACCCACAAACTCCTTAACAAATGGCGTTGGGAAAATTGGACAGGAACATGCAAAAGGATAAAACTGGACCACTTGCTTATACCATATACAAAAATAAATTCAAGATGGATTAAAGACCTAAATATGAGACATGAAACTATAAAAGTCCCAGAAAAGAGCACAGGCAGTAACTTCTTTGACATTGGCTGAAGCAAGTTTTTTTCTACATATGTCTCCTGAGGCAAGGGAAACAAATTCTTGCCATTTGCAACGACATGGAGTAATTATGCTAAGCAAAGTAAGTCAGAGAAAGACAAATACCATCTGGTTTTACTCATATGTGGAATCTAAGAAACAAAACAAAAGAGCAAAAGGGGAAAAAAAAGAGAGAGAGTCAAATCAAGAAACAGCCTCTTAATCATAAAAACCAAACTGATGATTATCAGAGGGGAGGGCGTGGATTAAGGAGCACACTTGTCCTGATGAGTACAGGTGATATAGAGAAGTGCTGAATCATTGTATTGTATAGCTGAAATTAATATTATACTGTATGTTAAGTAGCTGGAATTAAAAACAACAAGGGTGCCTGGGTGGCTCACTCAGTTAAGTGCCTGACTCTTGGTTTCAGCTGATGTCATGGTCTCAAGGAGGTGGGATGGAGCTCCATATTGGGCTCTGTGTTCACGGTGGAGTCTGCTTGAGATTTCCTCCTCTCCCTCTGCCCCTCTTCCACTCTTGCGAGCTCTCTCGCTCTTTCTCTCAAATAAATAAAATCTTAAAAAAAAAAGACAACAACATATAAATGCAATGGAGGTACAGTGCTCTAAGTTCATCTGCCCTTGTTTAGCAAAGTTAGAAATGGACACTAAAAAGTAGCACTCTATTTAAGAAAGTCTTGTTACAACTATGAATTTTCCATAGACACCATTTAATAAGAGCAATTATTAACTTTAGAAATGCAACTCATATTTCATTCTAACTTATCCACATAAGATTCTTCTAAATATCAGAACTTTTGGTTTAGAATATGGTTTAATTCATAAAAATCCAATTTATGCCCTTTTACTGAATTTCAAGTTATAAGGAACTTTAGATTCATGTTTAGGATGTAAGTCCCACCTCCATCACTGACTAAAGGTTACACAGCTGGTGACAGAACCAGTCTCCAAAGCCCCAGTCCAGCTTCCTTCCCCTGCTCTCTCTCTCTCATAGAGATAGCAATAAAACCAAT
The DNA here is from genome assembly GCA_028534135.1 of Potos flavus. Classification (NCBI taxonomy): domain Eukaryota; kingdom Metazoa; phylum Chordata; class Mammalia; order Carnivora; family Procyonidae; genus Potos; species Potos flavus. The sequence continues at coordinate 9,617 of JAPYYM010000494.1, forward strand.
GTCTCAATTTAACTCCTAATAGAGAACAATCTGCATCTCCCTCAGGACTTTTGATGATCACTAGAATCAACTCAGGAAGTAGTGCAATGCAATAACACTCATCTGTCCCTAATAATAATATCCACATGGCCTAGGTGCAAAAGCCAATATAAAAATCAAACGAAAAGGTGTATTTCTTATGAGACAATGTGAGAGACGTTAAAAGTGCTCTGTCAAGTCTTAGGAGAGAATTCAACCTGCCCCAGAAGGGGGAGCAGCCTCGCCATCACGTATGTGAGAGTCTGAGGCCAATAAGATTGTGCTCTGATAATCCTAGCAGCAATAAACAAACACCATGTACAGACATGACATCTACATAGAATCTGGCTGAAAAAGGAAAGCGTAAATGCGATTGAAAATTTTAAAGGTAGCAGTGTAAGACGAGGATATTTCAGGTGCTCAGAAGGTATTAACACCAAAGTCATTTTAAACAGAGGTTAGATTTGGGGGTAGAGTGGAGACAGCTACATTCTCACCTTCGAGGGACTCTTCTACAAGGAAAGACAGCTTCAAAATCTATGTAGAGACTTGAAATGGAATTACAACAAGCTCATTTGTTATTTAAAGTTTCTTACTATCTCCAAATTTAACTATACACAATAAGACAACCTTATCAAGACAGGTAAAATTTAAATAGATGATAGGTAAAGATTATAGATAGGTGATACATAGAGGTTTACATAGTTGGCTTGGCATATTGTGCTGCTCTATCACGGGGGGAAAAGCACAACCAACTTAAGACTCTCAATCTCTCTCTCACTTGCTCGCTCTCATTTTTGCTTCCTAGGACCAGAGGAAGTGGTGAAAATCTCTGTAAAATGTTTTGTAAACACTTTCTGGGTCAATGAATTCCCAAATTACTCTATTCATTTGATAGGAACTTGAACCTCTTAGAAATTAAGCAGTCTTATTTCCTCCCCATTCATTAAGAAAAATTACAGACCTACTGGACACAATTTAGGAGAATAACATAGAAAATGAAAATTCTTCCATTAGCAACTCAAATGTTCCATGCCTAAAAGAAATGACATAACTTTTCCAACTCCTCGAAATATTTGCGTCCTGCAGAGTTAGTGAGAACTTCCATGAAATGTATGCTTCTAAGACTAAAAAAAGTTCAGAAAGCCCTCATGTCCTTGTCTTATTCACAGTCAGAAAAAGGCAATGAAAGGTAATTCGAAGAAATTATATAGCTCACACTGGTATTCATACCATCCGAAAAGAAGTCAAACAATTCTAGCAAGGCAATTTTAATTCTTTAATTCACCAGCAATTATTTTCTAAATATGATTTGTTTCTTAAAATGTTCTCCATGTACAATAGAGTAAACACAAACCTATTGAGGAAGGCACGTTTCTTGCATATATAACAAACTCAAATGGGCAAGCAAAGTTTGTTTTCTGAACTTTGATGGGACGGCACTCTATTAAACTAGGAATATTTAGGTGAAAGGAATGGGAGTAAACCTTCCATTAGGGCTGGGACCTTATATCTATCACTAACTTGTTACCAGCATCTGGAACATAAGGCAGCACACAGTAGGCCTGCAATATCTGTTGTCTAGGTGAACAGATTATATCTGTGTGTTCCTTCCTTTGGAGTACTAGGGGAAAGCAGATGCAGTACAATAATATTGGCTGGGCCAGAAGGGGTGTATGTGGTTTTAGGAAACTTCGTAAAAATCATTGCTAAAAGCTGATCTACTAGCTATGACGTCAACAATATTATCACTCATATGAGAAGTTGATATGAGAAGCTGATGCATAAAAATAAGTTTGATTCAGCAATTAACTACTGAGCCATTATGTTTCATTTTCACACTTTCAGAATCTGCTCAGATTTATTACTGACCACAGTCATCTTTCCCACTTGGCTTCCTTTCCTTCTCATCACTTCTCCGCCTATAGCAACTCCCAACACTGCTTAGGCCAAAGTGACCAGTGACCTCCAACTACCAAGTATAACAGACACCTGACATCTCAAAGGCACCCAACACAAGGAGAACCTGTCCCACTCTCTCCTCTTTGCTTCTGCAACACTCATTCTCCCACTTTGGCTGTTGCTTTAAACTTTGCCATTTTTTCTCTACCTGACACATACATGCATGGGTGCCCTATCCTTTGCCTTGTCCTCTTCTTCTCTTTCTATGTCATCTATCTGCTCAATGTTCACCTGCTCAATGGCTTCAAGTAGTATGCCTCCAATTCCCATCTCCCTCTTCTGAACTCTAGTCCCAAAGGTCTTCTGGATATCCTAGTGCCCCTGGAAATTCAACATGACTAGAATAAAAACAATCTTCGTTCTTCCACCCGCAACTCTTCCCTTCTTGTGTTCTGTGGCAGTGATACCGCCATTCAGCCAACTGAGCACTTGAGAAAGGTGCCTGTCTCTCATCCTTGCCCAATCCTTCCTTCTGCTCATTCTACCTCCTACTTTTCTCTAGAACCATTCACTTCTCTCCCTTTCCACTACACCACCCTCCTGTCCATCACCCTGCACCTTGTTTTCTCCCCCAGACTAGTCTCCTCATATCCACCCTTGCTCTCTTCCAATCCAGATTGATCTTTTAAAAGTGAAAACCCTTAACAAGGTCCATACAGCCCTGGATGACACTATCTTCATCTCTCTCTTCAGATATTTCTTGTGCCACTCCCACCATCACCATCTTTTAGTAGGTCTTTTAACAAAATCGGTAACTAAGAATGACTCAGGAAGATCTTAAAATATGCTATATTCTGAAAAGCCTCAAACGCAAAACTCACAGACATTCCAAATCAAATGGTTTTTGTTTAAAATTTAAAGCCAGTCTCACTGTTCACATTTATCAAAAGTAGTTTTGAAATATCTTTTGTTACTATGTGGATACGTACCGTTTATCAAATGATTCAAAGTGAAAAAACTGCTTATTCTTGTCAGAGAATGGGGTCACTATACTTCCGTGAGGTTCCAAAGGTCGTTTTCAGCCAGGATTTTCCAGATTAATATTAAGAAAAGCCCAGCACAAGGGAATCCAAATTTTTATTCTCCCATGTGGAGAGGTTAAAAAACAAACAAAACCCCACATCCATAAAAGAACACTTTAACAACAAAAATCGAAAAGGCATCAAATCAGAATAACAGATAACATTCTAAATTAACAATTTTGGTTTTATGCCCTCATTTTTCTCATTTCATTAAAAACTTGTGAAAACAGCTTCCCAAACTGACACCAGTGGCTAGACTAGATTTTTGACAACCACTATTCTAGATAGGAACTATTTTGCTGTTTTAAAGATAGCTTTTCAAAAACTCTTGCTTGAGAAAACATTGAGAAAGGAAAAAAAAAAAAAAAAAATCCCGTGATACCTGAAACTGCTCAGAGGTTCACAAGTAGACCCCAATATTATGAATTGGTATGACACATCCAGGCCACTTCTGTTGGTTATAATCAATCTCACAGAATACCTACCTCAGGTTACCTAAGGTTACTCTGAGACATGATAAAATGAAACAAAGCAAGCCTACTTCATGATCCTGTTTAAACACAGACAAAAACGAGGTTATTGTGCAACCCACAAAATGCCAAACACTCCCTTCTCTTGACTGTATAAGTGTTTCTTCTTTACCCAATCATTGTATTGCCCCACCTTCTAAAAATATCCAATGTAGAGCAAACCTTGGACCTAGCCACAAATCACACAACCAAAGTTGTGGTTTGGTAATAAATAAAATATTATTATTGGATTAATAGTAATCCAAATTATTAAATAGGTTTTGCCAAATGCCCTTTTATTGAGAGATTCCACAACTGCCTATGGTGTATGTTCTTTCTCACTGCAAAGAGTAATAAACCCAATTTGTTAAACTACAGGTGTGTTTCCTGATGGCCTTTGGCTAAAGGGCACTTATGGTATCAAAGAGTTAAATTCTTTTAAAATTCTCATAATCTCAACCACTTTACAGCATATTAATTCTCTACACACACTAAAGCAAACTAATTTTATTTCTTATACCCGTCCAATCCTTGTCTACATGTATATACTATGTATTTTTCTGTTACTGAAATCACTGTACATGCTATTTTATTTCTTTTATTTGCTTAATATCCCATCAATTTTCATGAATGAATAATGTCCCATCATGATTCCATTCTTAATTTCTCCTTAGAAAAATAAAAGAGTAAGAGAAGAGAATGCATATCTTGCCACTATCAATACCCTACCTAAGCTATTCAAGACCACCCTCATCTAACCTTAAGTCAGATGCACCCAAATTCCTCTTTATCTGATCTGTTGGCAAAGAAAAATGGAGTCTTATTGTTTTTAAAGAAGAGAAGTATGAAAGAGCACCAGACCAGGTGTCAAGAGGCCTGAGTTTAGGTATGCTTCAGTAAACAACAGTGTAACCTCTGGCTACACATTCTCCCACCGAATCTACTTCCTTCTCTGGCTGGTCCCTCACTGTCTCTTGCAGTTAACAAGTCTGGGTTTCTGTGACTTCCTTTTGGGGAAAGAGCCACGGGACCGGCGTTCTCATGACTGGGGGGGGCGGGAGGAGCGGCCACAGCAGCGACACCAGGGCCTGTCTGGGCTGCTCCCACTGCCCTGACTGGGGACGAACGGGCCTTTCCCAGGGACCTCGGGAGCCTAGGCTGCAATTTCTCTTTCAGCACCTCGTCACCTGGCAGAGAAAAACCAAAGTAATCAAGCAGTCCGTCGCTTAACTGAGTTATGTACACAAGACGACTGGAACTTTTTGCCTTAGCAGTTCAGGATACGCGAGCCTGGAACTGGTAGAACAAGAGCAATCACTCAAATTGGGGGTGGGCAAATCACAACCAGCACTGGAAAGAGATTAGGATATCCCTGAAAGGCTTTCTTGTCCCAGCTTGTACGGAATCAACCCGGGGCAGGTTTCACCAGTCCACTCTGCACCCACACCCCTGCACGGTAGACCACAGACCCCCGGAAAGATGCTGC
>JAPYYM010000495.1:0-10000 GCA_028534135.1 Potos flavus
CTGGGCCGAACTGGGCTGGGCTGGGCTGAACTGGGCTGAACTGGGCCGAACTGGGCTGAACTGGGCTGAACTGGGCTGAACTGGGCCGAACTGGGCTGGGCTGGGCTGAACTGGGCCGAGCTGGGCCGAACTGGGCCGAGCTGGGCTGAACTGGGCCGAACTGGGCCGAACTGGGCCGAACTGGGCCGAGCTGGGCTGAACTGGGCCGAACTGGGCCGAACTGGGCTGAACTGGGCCGAACTGGGCTGGGCTGGGCTGAACTGGGCTGAACTGGGCCGAACTGGGCTGAAGTGGGCCGAACTGGGCTGGGCTGGGCTGAACTGGGCTGAACTGGGCCGAACTGGGCTGGGCTGGGCTGAACTGGGCTGAACTGGGCCGAGCTGGGCTGAGCTGGGCCGAACTGGGCTGAGCTGGGCCGAACTGGGCTGAACTGGGCCGAGCTGGGCTGAGCTGGGCCGAACTGGGCTGAGCTGGGCCGAACTGGGCTGAACTGGGCCGAACTGGGCCGAGCTGGCCTAAACTGGGTTCAGTCGTTGCTTTGGCCGGGCTGACTCAGGCTCCCTGAGTCGTGAAGGGTGCTGTCGGCCCAGCGGTTGGTGTCATGGGAATATCATGAGTGCAGCCAACCCTGGAACGAGCAGCCTCGTTGGCAGGCTGAGTCGAGCTGAGCTGAATGAATTTGGTGGAATTCGTGGACTGAACTCCGATGAGTCGTCTCGCTTGAAATGGGATATCCCGGGCCGACCTGGGCCAGGCTAGACCGAGGTGGGCCCCTGGACCTTAGCTGTTCTGCACTGGGCAGAGCTAGTGAGGCCGGGCGTGGAGCTCACACGAGGCCATGGGCCTGGCCTCCCGGACAGGCTGGCAGAGGGGAGCCGAGAGGCAGGGCCAGCAAGGGCTGGGGTCCGGGCCGCCAAGGGAGCGCAGGCAGGCATGCAAACCCGGGTCACCGACTGGGGGAGGACTGCTCTGGGGCCTCCTCGTCTATGAACGGGGCCCCTGGTCAGGGCCCCTGGAAGCTCTGCAGGGACAGGAGAGAGCCAGAGAGGCCTGGCTGCTCGGGAGAGGAGGGGTCAGGCCCTGTACTCCCCAAGGACCCCCCATTCCCGCCCCTCGGGGCTGAAGGCCTCCACTGCTTCTGACAGGAGCACAGCGGCTCTCTGAGGGTGTTTGCCGCAGAATCGGGACCTAAGAGCCAAAAGGAGCATCTGTCCCCCGAGGCTGGAGGAGGGGTGCGGGAGCCCCCATCTCTGCCCCAGGCGTCTCCTTCTGAGACTCCTCCCCCAGGGGGCTGGGAGCGGGACGCCCCGGGTCAGCAGCGGGCCCGGCACGTGATGGGGTGCCACGGCGGGCGCTGACACAGGCCCCGTCCCCGCAGCCTCCAGCCAGGGCCTGTCCGTGTTCCCCTTGGCCACCTGCTGTAAGGACATGGCCAGTGCCACCTCGGTGAGTCTGGGCTGCCTGGTCACGGGCTACCTCCCGATGCCGGTGACCGTGACCTGGGACACGGGGTCCCTAAACAAGAGCGTCGCCACCCTCCCCGCCACCTTCAACCAGCCCTCCGGCCTCCACAACGCCGTCAGCCAGGTGACTGCCTGGGGCGAGTGGGCCAAACAGAAGTTCACCTGCAGCGTGGCTCACGCAGGGTCCCCCACCATCACCAAGACCTTCCGAGGTGAGCCGGGGGTGGGCTGCCCACACGACCCTGGGGGGAGGAGGGACAGGCCGGGTGGGGGCGCCGGGCGGGCTCCCCCACCACCACGCCTGCTAATGCCCGGCGCACGTGGGGCCTAGGCCGGCAGGCGAGTTCCCTGCGCGGGGAGGCCAACGGCACGCTGCCCTCTCCACGCTTAGCTTGCGCCATGAACTTCGCTCCGCCCACCGTGAAGCTCTTCCACTCCTCCTGCAACCCGCTCGGCGACACCCACAGCACCATCCAGCTCCTGTGTCTCATCTCCGGCTACGTCCCGGGCGACATGGAGGTCATCTGGCTGGTGGATGGGCAGAAGGTCACAGACGTGTTCCCCTACACGGCGCCCGGCACGCGGGAGGGCAACGTGACCTCCACCCACAGCGAGCTCAACATCACCCAGGGCGAGTGGGTGTCCCAGAAAACCTACACCTGCCGGGTCAGCTACCAAGGCGTCACCTTTGAGGATAACGCTCTCAAGTGCACAGGTATGGGCCCCCCATCCCGCCGACACCCAGACACGCGGGGCTCAGGGAGGAGGGCCGGGACGCCCTCACGCAGCCCCTCCCTCACCCAGCAGAGTCAGACCCCCGAGGCGTGAGCAGCTACCTGAGCCCCCCCAGCCCCCTCGAGCTGTATGTGCACAAGTCGCCCAAGATCACCTGCCTGGTGGTGGACCTGGCCAGCACGGACGGCATGAGCCTGACCTGGTCCCGGCAGAGCGGGGAACCCGTGCACCCAGACCAGTGGAAGGAGGAGACTCAGTTCAACGGGACGATCAGCGTCACGTCCACCCTGCCAGTGAACACGGAGGACTGGATCGAGGGCGAGACCTACTACTGCACGGTGACCCACCCAGACCTGCCCAAGAGCATCGTGCGCTCCATCGCCAAGGCCAACGGTGAGCCCCAGGCCCAGGGGAGGGGGCGGGCCTCCCGCCGGGAGCCCGGGCTGACCCCACACCCGCCCACAGGCCAGCGAGCGCCCCCGGAGGCCCACGTGTTCCTGCCCCCGGAGGAGGAGGGGGGCACCAAGGACAGGGTCACCCTCACGTGCCTGATCCAGAACTTCTTCCCCGCGGACATTTCGGTGCAATGGCTTCGAAACGACAAGCCCATTCAGACAGACCAGCACGCCACCACAGGGCCCCACAAGGTCACGGGCCCCAGGTCCGCCTTCTTCATCGTCAGCCGCCTGGAGGTGAGCCGGGCAGACTGGGAGGAGCAGAACAAATTCACCTGCCAAGTGGTGCACGAGGCCCTGCCCAACTCTCGAGTCCTCCAGAAAACGGTCTCCAGAACCCCCGGTAAATGATGCGCCCTCCCCCACCAGCCTCCCCCGCAGCCCCGGGCCGCCTCCTGCTGGGGCAGGGGAGGGGGCTGGCCAGACCCTCCCTCCATCGTTGTCAATAAACACTGCCGTGCCTGCTCAGAGCCCTGAGCACACCCATTCTTGGGGGCGGGCAGGGGTGCAAGCAGGGGGGTCTCGGCACAGAGGAAGGGGCCCCCGGGACAGGGGATGGGAGGGGGTGCCGCAGGGCTGCCGCCTGGCTCGGCCCACCATCGCCAAACAAGTGACAGGACCCTCCCTGCCACCCCGCTATGGGCCGTGCCCTCTCGGAGGACCTGGAGCGCCGGGGTGTCCTCGGGGAGGGACCACGCACACCCCAGCCAGCCGGCGCCCTGCCTCTCCCGAAGGGCCCAGAGGCCTCCGCCGCCAGCCTCCCCCTCCTCAGTCTCCTGCCCGCCCTCTGGACACAGACGAGCCCCGTCACCAGGTCCAGCTGCACACACAGGCCCTCCGAGTGCAGAAATGGGCCAAGTCAGACTCCCACGCTGGTAACCGCAGGCAGAAACCCCAGGCAGCCCCCCCGTCCATCCCCTTGCTGTCACCTCCCTCATACACGCAGACCCGGCAGGCAGACCGGAGGCGAGCCCCCTCCCACGGCCCACCTCTAATGGCCCCCGCCCTGCCTACGTGGTCGGCCAGGCCAGGCTCAGCACCCAGTGCCCCGTCCTGCTGCTCGGCCTCACTCCACCCGGACTGAACCGGGGAGGCCCCTAGCCTCACGCCAGGTCGCACCCTCCCCGGCCACCCTCCAACCACACCAAGTCCCGGGGCAGCTCACCATTGCCACCCACCACGAGCGCCCACGAGCTCGCACGTGGCCCCCCACGGCCTGCTCCTCGCCCAGGCCACTCCCTCGCCCTTGCTCCCTGGCACACGTGCACCAGTGGGCCCAAGATGAACACGGAGAGGCCTCCCTCCTCCACCCGGGAGCCTCCTCCGTGGCCCCGGCCCCCCGGTCCACCCCCACCCGTGGACGAACAAATACACACAAGCCAAAGGCTGGAGTGTGGACTCTGTCTCCTCTCCCACTGACCCACACCCCAGAACAGGCTGGGGGCCCCGTCCCAGGGAAGGAGGCTGCAGGGATCGAGCTGGGGTCCCAGCCCAGCCCCGTCATCCACACACCTGTGTGCAGGTCTCACACAGCCGAGACCCCACGCTCCCGCCATGCTCACACACACGCGCGCACCACGTCCCTCTGAAAAGTGGCACACACCTGACCCACGTTCTGAAGCATGGGCTCCTTCGCCCCACGTGGGAGCCCCAGGACCATGCACAGGCCACACCCTCACTCTTCAGCTGGAAGCCCGCTGTGCAGGGGGACAGCACTGGGCCTGGAACGGGGCCAGGGGGCAGCTCTGGGCACCTCGGGCCTCAGCGAGGTGCACGCGGCCCGGCCAGCCCCTCGGAGCTCCCACGCCATGGATTCTCGGGGCCACCCCAGGTCCTCAGGCTAGCAGGAGTAAAACTGAGTGGGACGGGGCTGGGAAGCCAGGCCGGGGGCCACAGGCCATGCAGGGACAGCAGAGCTGGGGGGGCCTGGGCCAGGGTTGGGGGTGCAGACCGAGAGAGGGCAGGTCACCCGCACATCTGCAAACCCACGGGGCCTCGGACCCCCGGGCCTCCGGGGGCAGCTCCGAGCGGGCTGGACGAGGCGGGCTGCCCCTCTGGCCGCCAGCCGGGCTGCTGCAGCCGGGGCGTCACTGCTGGCCCCGTCCTCGGGGTGGGGGGCCAGGCCTGCCGTCCCCTGCCGGCCCCCGCCGAGGCTGGACCGGGGAGGGCTGACTGGCCCCTGCCTGCAGAGCTGCAGCTCCAGGAGCTGTGTGCCGAGGCCGCGGAGAGCGAGGAGCTGGACGAGCTGTGGGCCAGCCTGCTGGCCTTCGTCACCCTCTTCCTGGTCAGCGTCAGCTACGGCGCCGCCGCCACCCTGTTCAAGGTGGGCGCCTGGGGCCTCCGGGCCGGGCGTGGGGGGCCGGAGGGAGGGAGCGCTCCCGGCAGAGCCGGTCTCACGCGTGCCCTCCTCCCAGGTGAGCTGGGTCCTGGCCGCCGTCCTGCAGGAGAAGCCGCGGGCCAGCCGAGACTACGCCAACATCGTGCGGCCGGCGGAGTAGGCCCAGCCAGAGAGCGCGAGGCCGTGCTTTCCCCTCCCGGTGCCGGAGGCTGTCTGCTCGCCCCCAGCGGGAGGCCGAAAGCACACCCCCCCAGAGCGGCCAGAGCCAGAGCACACACACATCCGGAAGCGTCCAGCTCGGCCCCAAGGTCCAAGGCCCCACGGGGACCTGCCCCTCACAGCCCGACCCCTCCCACAGATGACCTGAGCTGGGCATGGGTGCTGAGCCCTAGGCTCCGCCCTGGTCCTGGGGTCAGGGCCACTCCTGTTCTCGCGGAGCAGCCCCCAAAGCACAAGGACGGTAAAGCCCGTGCCCCACCCACCACTCAGTGTCCGGAGCCAAACCCTGGACTCGGGGGAGCCACGTCCGGGGCAAGACCGCGGCTCCCAGACTCAGTCCCACCTCCTGGCACCGGGGCCCAGTGCCCCCCCGCCCCGGGCCCAGCCCCAGCCCCGGCCTGGCCTTCCCGCCAGCCAGCGGCAGCCCCGGCCCCCTGCAGAACGCCGGGCGGAGAAGAGCTGCTGGGGAGAAGCCGCGGACCTGCGCAGGGCTTCCGGGTGGGAGGAGGGGTCTCCCAGCACCAGGAGCTTCCCATGGGTCCCGCCTCCGCCGGCAGCTCCCCAGCCCGTCCACCCGGGCCTCATCTCAGCTCTCGCTCTTACCTTGGCAACCCTGTTGCCTTTCTTTTGAGTTTCATAGTAAAGTTCTTTTTTACAAGGCCCACGCCACCGGAGCACGCTTTGGGAGAGGTATGTACTGACCTAAGGGGGTGGGAGGCAGCCCACCAAGGATGTGGCCGAGGGGCCAGAGGGAAGGGAGCAGGGGCTAGTTCTGGGCCGGAAGCCCCAGGTGACCAGCCAGCTCCTTCCTGCAAGAGTCCCTTTGACACCCCCAGAGACACCCAGCTCAGTCCCTTCACGCCTGCCCTGCCGATCTCCAGCCAAGACTCACTGCCCCTTCCCTTGCTGATGTAAAAGCCACAGTCTCCCCTGGGCAAACCCAAAGTAGCTACTTCTGGGGTCGGTGCGGGAGGGCACAGAAACACAGCTGCACACACTCCAAGCTCAGGACTACCGTCAGCCTCCGGAGACCACCGGTCACCCCCCATCTGTCCACCTACTGAGCACACACACGGGCTGATCCTTACCCCCATCCCACCATCCGGCCTGGAGGTCCCCAAGAGCCTGGAACACAAGGTACCAGAGGGACGGCCAGCTGGCCGGGCACAGCGCTGGGCAGAGGCAGAGCCCCTCTCAGAATAAAGAGCCGGGTTCCCTGCCTCGAGACACCTCCCCACAGGGTCTCCGCCCAGTCCCCTGGAAACGGGGGCGACGTCAACACACTTGAAGAAAGGCGGGTTCCCTCGTCCACGAAGAGTGCTCGGGACCCAAGACCAGGGAAGACATGAGCAGCCCTTCACAGAAACGAAAAACCACGTGGCCGATAATTGGAAGAAAAGATTCCAGGAGCTACAAAAGTTCCACTAAGGAGGAAGCCAGGGCAGTGCCGCCCTCTGGGCCTGTCTGCGGGCGAGTGAGCTGTTGGTACCATCGCTCAGGGCCATGGCCCCATACCCCGTGCACCAATGCCCACACCGACTCGGACACGGATCGGACGCCGACACGGACTCGGACGCCGACACAGACTCGGACGCCGACACAGACTCGGACACGGATCGGACGCCGACATGGACTTGGACGCCAACACGGATCAGATGCTGACACGGACTCAGACACCGACACGGACTCGGACACGGATCGGACGCCAACACGGATCAGACGCGAACATGGACTCAGACACTGACAAGAACTTGGACATGGATCGGACACTGATGTGGACTCGGACACAGATCAGACGCCGACACGGACTCAGACACGGATCGGACGCTGACATGGATTGGACACGGATCAGACGCCGACACGGATTGGACGCCAACACGGATTTGGACACAGATCAGACGCCGACACGGATTGGACGCCAACACGGACTTGGACACAGATCAGATGCTGATACGGATCGGACGCCGACACGGACTCAGATGCCCACACAGACTCGGACACGGATTAGACGCCGACATGGATCAGATGCCAACACGGATCGGACACCGACACAGACTCGGACACGGACTCAGACACGGATCAGACGCCGACATGGACTCAGACACCGACTCGGACTCGGATGCCAACACAGACTCAGACACGGATCGGCTGCGGACACGGACTCGGACGCAGACTCGGACACGGACCATGGAGGGAACTTAGTGAGGCCAGAGTGCAGCCTGAGGAGGGTCGGATCTTGGCCGCTGGCCTCCTGCCTCGACACGACTCCCAGGACGCGGCAGCTGTGACGCTCATTCCCAGACCCGGAGGATTTGGTCAGAATAGAACACCAAGGAGGTAGGCGTGGGGGCTGAAAACAGGATGAGGCCACACCACAGCCCCGCCCGGCACTCACTCACGCACACACGCATGCATGCGCACACTCACACGCACACACGCATGTACACACGCACTCCAAAAACCCAACCCCACGCTGACCAAATGAAGGAGATTGCCAGCTGTAAGGCCGTTCCCGAGCACCCAGCCAGGCTCTACTCTAACTGCGACCAAGGTCACGGGGACGTGACCAGACCTCCGAGCAGCGGCTCTGTCCTCGCCCCCAGCACACACTCTCTGTCTGCTTCGGCTGCGGACAACCTGCAGGAAACTCTGCAGACATCCGGGTAAGGCCCCGTGACGTCAGAGCCATGCAGCCTCGCTCGGACTAAACGCAGGAGATGGTCTGGAGCTTTCTGGATCGTCCTTGGTCGTGACGATCTGTACTCCTGATGGGAGAAACCCTGCCCTAAATGCCGCTTCCGGGGCCAGTGCGAGTCCCAGCAGCTGTCCCACTGGGCCTCCAGGAAGACGCTTCCCTCTTCCCCTAAAATGTTTATCTTTTTTCTTGTGTTCAGTAAGCCACCATACAGTCCATCGTTAGACTTTGATGTAGTTCCATGATTCATTATTTGCATATAACACCCAGTGCTCATCACATCATGTCCCCTCCTTAATGCCCATCACCCCGTTAACCCATCTCCCACCACCCTCCCCTCTGAAACCCTCATTTGGTTTCCTGGAGTCCAGAGTCCCTTACGGTTTGTCACCCATGGGGTGCAGGCTCTTTGGGAAGAGCACCAGGTGTGGTATGTACGTGAAGAATCACTGGATGCTTCTCTGGAAACAATACTGCACTCACTGTATGTGAACGGAGTAAAACTTAAATAAAATAAGTTGTTTAAAAGGGTGCAGTCACTCTTGTTCAACACAGTACGAGAAGTCTTAGCCTCAGCAATCAGACAACAGGAAGAAATAAAAGGCATCTGAATTGGCAAAGAAGAAGTCAAAGTCTACCTCTTCACAGATGATATGATACTTTATATGGAAAACCGAAAAGACTCCACCTCCAAACTACTAGAACTCATACAGCAATTCAGTAATGGGGCAGGATACAAAATCGATGCACAGAAATCAGTTGCTTTCCTATACACTAACAATGAAACTATAGAAAGGGAAATTAAAGAATCGATTCCATTCACAATAGCAACAAAAATGGTTAGATACCTAGAAATAAACCTAACCAAAGATGTAGAGGATCTATACACTAGAAACTACAAAACACTCATGAAAGAAATTGAAGAAGACACAAAAAGATGGAAAGACATTCCATGCTCATGGATCGGAAGAATAAACATTGTGAAAATGTCTAACCTGCCCAGAGACATCTACACTTTCAATGGCATCCTGACCAAATAGCGACATTATTCACAGAACTGGAACAAACAATCCTGAAATTGATATGGAAGCAGAAAAGACCCCAAATCACAAAGGGAATGTTGAAAAAGAAAACCAAAGTTGGTGGCATCACAATTCCAGACTTCAAGCTCTATTACAAAGCTGTAATCATCAAGACAGTGTGGTACTGGCACAAAAACAGACACATAGATCAATGGAACAGAATAGAGAGCCCAGAAATGGACCCCCAAAACTCTATGGTCAACTAATCTAAAACGAAGCAGGAAAGAATGTCCAGTGGAAAAAAGACAGTCTCTTCAACAAATGGTGTTGGGAAAATTGGACACCCACATGCAGAAGAATGAAACTGGGCCATTTCCTTACACCACACACAAAAATAGACTCAAAATGGATGAAAAACCTCAATGTGAGACAGGAATCCATCAAAATCCTTGAGGAGAACACAGGCAGCAACCTCTTCGACCTCAGCCACAGCAACTTCTTCCTAGAAACATCGGCAAAGGCAAGGGAAGCAAGGGCAAAAATGAACTATTGGGACTTCATCAAGATCAAAATCTTCTGCACAACAAAGGAAACAGTCAACAAAACCAAAAGACAACCAACAGAATGGGAGAAGATATTTGCAAATGACATATCAGATAAAGGGCTAGTATCCAAAACCTACAAGGAACTTACCAAACTCAACACCCAAGGAACAAATAATCCAATGAAGAAATGGGCAGAAGACACAAACAGACATTTCTGCAAAGAAGACATCCAAATGGCCAAGAGACACATGAAAAAGTGCTCAACATCACTCAGCATCAGGGAAATACAAACCAAAACCACAGTGAGATACCACCTCACACCAGTCAGAATGGCTAAAATTAACAAAACAAGGAACAACAAATGTTGATGAGGATGCGGAGAAAGGGGAACCCTCCTACACTGTTGGTGGGAATGCAAGCTGGTGCAGCCACTCTGGAAAACAGTGTGGAGGTTCCTCAAGACATTAAAGATAGAGCTACCTGGGATGCCTGGGTGGCTCAGTCGTTAAGCATCTGCCTTTGCCTCAG
>JAPYYM010000495.1:12500-14613 GCA_028534135.1 Potos flavus
TTCCTGGAACCTGCGGATGCGACCTTGTTTGGAAAAAGGGTCTTTGCAGATGTGGTTGACGTAAGGAGCTTCAGAGATGGCCCAGGCCCAAAATCGGATGGCAGGTGTCCTTACAAGAGGCTGAGGAGGAGAGACTCGGGCAGAGAGGAGAAGCCCCATGAAGGTGGAGACAGGGGTGGGAGGGACGGGGCCACAAGCCCAGGGGCGCTCCTAACAGACCCTGACCCGAGGAAGGTGCGGGGTCAGGCCGGAAACACACGCTGGCCGTGGAAGGTGGGGGTCAGGCCGGACACAGACGCTGACTCGTGGAAGGTGCAGGGTCAGGCCGGGCACAGACGCTGACTCGTGGAAGGTGCAGGGTCAGGCCGGGCACAGACGCTGACCCGTGGAAGGTGCGGGATCAGGCCGGGCACAGATGCTGACCCGTGAAAGGTGCAGGGTCAGGCCGGACACACACGCTGACCCGTGGAAGGTGGGGGTCAGGCCGGACACACACGCTGGCCCGTGGAAGGTGGGGGTCAGGCCGGACACAGACGCTGGCCCGTGGAAGGTGGGGATCAGGCCGGACACAGACACTGACCCGTGGAAGGTGGGGATCAGGCCGGACACAGACGCTGACCCGTGGAAGGTGGGGATCAGGCCAGGCACAGACGCTGACCCGTGGAAGGTGTCCCGTCGATCAGAACAAGTGCATGTCAGATCTCTTGCCTGACTTTTGGTGATATCACAAAGCTACCCCAGTCTACACATGATTCATGCTCCCCTCGCAGGGTGCAGGCAGCACCCGTCCCCCCACCGCCATCACAGGGCCGTCATCCCCGTCACCCCCGTGACCTCCTTCTCTTACGACTGGAAGACTGTGTTCCTTCCCACTAGGGTTATAAATAACAAGAGCAGAAGGGAGTGTTTGCACATACCCCGGAGCCCGTCCGCGTCCCAGGGTCCGCGAGGTCGAAGAGCTTGCGTGCCCGGACCACGCTTGTTACGAAGGGTGAGCCAGGATCAGCAGCAGACCACCGGAACCAAAGTCCCCAGTTCACACGGGGCTCAGCCTGTGGAGTCCCCCGTGGGGGAACCCGACCAAAGCACCCCTGCTCCCAACCCCAGGCCTGCAGGGCACTGTCCGTGGTGCTGCCCTGGTCAGCCCTGCTGGGACGATGCTATGCACGTGCTCCCCCGTCTCACTGCCTGCAGACTAAGTTCCCTTCCACAGAAGATCCCCTCCGCTCCCCGTTCCTTCCTCGCCCTCTCCCCCAGCCCCCGGAAACACCTCCACTCCTCCTCACTGGAAATGTGCTTTCCGGACGTGCGGGGGGGATGGGGCAGTGTGGAGCCTTCTGCCGCTGAGCCCCTGACTCAGCCCCGCCCAGAGTGGGTCCACACGTGCCCACAGGGGCCGACGGCCGGGCGGCTCCTGCAGAAGGGGCCCGAGGAGTGCAGGTGTGCGGGGGGCTTGGCAGCGGGGGCCCTGCTCCACCTTCACACACAAAACACTCAACTTCCAAAAGAATGAATATCCAGGTATCCACGTTCGTGGCCGCTGCTCCGCGGCGGCGCTGCTGTCAGGAGCCCGTGAGATCCGCCCCCGCCAATCCAGAGGAGAGAGAAAACCCCAGCGGCCTGGCGTGCAGGGGAACCCACAGCACACTTCTCTCCCCATCGGTGTGACGGCAAACAAGCTCGGCCTCCCCCGAAGCCGGACCTGCAGCCCCCCACGTGTGCACCGTGCCCCTGCCTTGTGAGTGAGTCGCCCGAAGGGACACCATCCTACCCTCACGGGCCCATCAGGTGCCTTCTGCCAGCATCCCTTGATGTGGAATCTCCCGACTCCTGCCTCTGGGCTAAGCCACAGTCTCGGGAGCATTTGCAAGAGGAAGGGACTACATAAGCCAGTGCACACGTCACAGCGGCAGGCCTGTGTCCCGGGCTGCGTCCTGTCGTGCCCTCGGGGACTCTCTCCTTCCTTCTCCCAGAGAATCTAAAAGGCTTGTTCATTCTGTGTGGACAGCCCAGGACTGGGCGGCAGGGCAGGTCCGGGGGGAGCCGATGGCCACGCTCTTGCGATGGGCACGGGCGTTCCACCACACAGGCTCCCAGAGGAGGGCAGTCGGGG
>JAPYYM010000496.1:0-14612 GCA_028534135.1 Potos flavus
TGTCAAATAAATAAATAAAATCTTTAAAAAATAAAAATAAAAAATCCAATAACTGAAATAAAAAGTTCACCAAACATGCTTAATAACAGATAGCATAGAGTGAAAGAGAAATCTTGGGAGACAGATCCGTAAAAATTACCAAATATGAGGAATAAAAAGAAAAAAAAAGTGAAACTAAAGCCTCAAGGACCTGTGAAACAATGTCGGTCTATAATGAGATGCTAAGCTGAAAGAAAATAGAACCCTAATTTTTTTAAAAAGAACTAATGACCAAAATATCCCAAATTTGAATGAAAACCTCTCTTTGTAGATCCTAGATGATTAGCAAATCCCAAGCAGAATGAATACAAATAAAACTACACTGAGGTACAAACTCTTTCAATTTAAAAATAAAGAGAAAAATCTTAGAAACCACAGAAGAGGGAGAGAGGGAGCAAGGGGGCACATTACAGTAGTCCTCCTTATCCACGTGACATACATTCTAAGACCCCACAGTTGATGCTCTAAACTGTGGATAGTACCAAACCCTATATAGTATGTTTTTTCCTATATACACATACCTATGATAAAGCTTAATTTAAAAATTAGGCATAATGAGAGAGTAACAACAAACTCATAATAAAATAGAACAATTATAACATACTATAAAGTTACATGAATCTCTCTATACTATCTATAACTCATAAAGTTACATGGTCTCTCTCAAAATAGCTTATTACTCACCCTTCTTCCTATGATGATGTGAGATGATAAGATGCTTCTGAGATCATAAAATGCCTATGTGATGAAATGAAGTGAGGTGAATGATGTAAGCACTGTGACACAGCATTAGGTTACTACTGACCTTCTGACAGTATGTCAGAAGGAAGATCATCTGCTTTGGGACCACAGCTGACCACAGGTAACTAACTATTGGAAGCAAATCCATAGAAAAGACAGTTCCACTCTAAGAACAGGGGAATAAACATATAAATGACAGCTGACTTTTCACCAGAAATAATGGAGGCCAAAGATAAAAGAACATCTTCAAAGTTCTAAAAGGTGGGGGAAAACCGTGCAAACTCAAGATTCCACATCCAGAAAAAGTATTCAAAGAATAAAATAAAAACCTTTTCAGGTAAGTAAGACCCAACAAAACTTGTTTTCTGTAGATCTACACTATAAGAAATGCCAAAGGAAACATTCTTTAGGAGCTAAAGGGGAAAGATACCAGTTTGAAACAGATTTATAGAAAAGAACATTGGAAAAGGTAAAACATCTTCTTCAACATAATTTCCTTAAAACACAACTGTCTAAAGCGAAGAAACCAATCCTAAGGTGAGATCTGTGATAGAAATATATATGATAGGACAACAGCACAAAAAAAAGGGATTGGTAGATAAACAGAACTGTACTGTTTTAAGATTATTACATTCGTGAAATGGGTGGGAAAAGGTAAGCAGTAAGTGGCAGGAAGTGTGACATATGAAGTGAGAGGTGGTACATTACCTCTAAATAAACTTTGATAAGATAGCATGACATATTAAGCTCCAGCATGACTACTAAAAAATAAAAGGAGTACAGCTAAGAAGTCGGTAGAAGAAATAAAAGTACTTTAAACTATTTGACTAACCCTAAAGTTTGCAGAAATGAAGCAACAAAGGAACAAAAGAAAGACAAGTTGTAACCGTATGAATAATTATATTAAATAAAGGACAAAGCAATCAAATTAGAAGGCAGAGATTGTTAGAGTGAATTTAAATATAGCCATTGGCTCTACACCGTTTATAAGAGACATACTTTAAATATAAAAGCATGTATAAGACTAACATAAAAATACTAGAAGATATATACTATGAAGCTACTTAAAGCTGTAGTGGCTTGGGGCGCCTGGGTGGCTCAGTGGGTTAAAGCCTCTGCCTTCGGCTCAGGTCATGATCTCAGGGTCTTGGGATCGAGCCAGCAGGGAGCCTACTTCCCCCTCTCTCTCTGCCTACCTCTCTGCCTACTTGTGATCTCTCTCTCTGTCAAATAAATAAATAAAATCTTTAAAAAAAAAAAAAAGCTGTAGTGGCTATATTAGAAGAAGAAAAAGTAAGCTTCAAAACAAAGAATATTTTAAGGAGAACATTTCATAAAGATAAAAGAACAATTCAATAGGAAGGTTGTGTGTGCACAAATATTAATTTGAAATTACTTTATATTTTACATTTAGGTCACACAGACCTAACTGTAAAATCTAAAACTATAAAATCTGTTGCACCTCCCTGGCAAAGTCAGTAGATTATGCAACTCTTGATCTTGGGGTCCTTAGTTCAAGTCCCACAATGGGCACAGAGATTACTTTAAAAATTAATAAATAAAAATAAATAAAACTTTAAGATCTACAGAAGAAAACAGAGGAGAAAATCTTTATGACCTTGGCTGATTTCCTGGACAGGACACAAAAGTTACTAATCATTAAATTAGACTTCATCAAAATTCAAAATGTCTACTCTTTTTAAGACACTATTCTATCAAAACTACAGTGACATACCACCTCACACCAATCAGAATGGCTAAAATTAACAACTCAGGAAACAACAGATGGCTCCGCAAGGATGCAGAGAAAGGGTAACCCTCTTACACTGTTGGTGGGAATGCAAACTGGTGTAGCCACTCTGGAAGACAGAACAGAAGTTCCTCAAAAAGTTAAAAATAGAGCTACTCTATGACCCAGCAACTACACTACTAGGTATTCATCCAAAGGATACAAACACAGTGATTCGAAGGGGCATGTGCACCCCAATGTTTAAGCAGCAATGTCCACAACAGCCAAAATATGGGAAGAGCCCAGATGTCCATCAACAGATGAATGGGCAAAGATGTGGGGGGGGGGGGGGTGTGCGCGCGCGCATGTGCACATGTGCGCACGCGCGCGCACACACACACATACACAGTAGAATATTACTCAGCCATCAAAAAGAATGAAATCTCGCCATTTGCAACAATGTGGATGGAACTAGAGGGTATTATGCTAAGCAAAATAATCAGAGAAAGACAAATACCATATGATTTTACTCGTATGAGGAATTTAAGAAACAAAACAGATGAACACGGGAAAGGAAGGAAAAATAAGATAAAAACAGAGAGGCAAACCATAAGAGATGCTGAACTCTAGAAAATAGAGGGTTGCTGGAAGGGAGGTAGGTGGAGGAAGGGCTAACTGGGGGATGGGCATTAAGGAGGGCACATGATATAAGGAACACTGGGTGTTATATGCAACTGACAAATCACTAAACTCTACCTCTGAAACAAACAAAAACTACTGAGTACCTATTAATAGAAATTCTTACATTCAGCAATAAAGATATAAAAATGTGAAAAAAAAGACATTATTAAAAAAAAAAAAGGGCAAACCACAGTCTGAAAAAATACCTATATAATATAAATCTAAGAAAAACATATCCAGGGGCGCCTGGGTGGCTCAGTGGGTTAAGCCTCTGCCTTCGGCTCAGGTCAGGATCTCAGGGTCCTGGGATCGAGCCCTGAATCCGGCTCTCTGCTCAGCGGGGAGCCTGCTTCCCCCTTTCTCACTGCCTGCCTCTCTGTCTATTTGTGATCTCTTTCTCTCTGTCAAATAAATAAATAAACCTTAAAAAAAAAGAAAAAGAAAAACATATCCAAAATATTTTTTAAAAACCTACAGGGAGGGGCGCCTGGGTGGCTCAGTCGGTTAAGCAGCTGCCTTCGGCTCAGGTCATGACCCTGGGGTCCTGGGATTTAGCCCTGTGTTGGGCTCCCTACTTGGTGGGGAGCCTGCTTCTCCCTCTCCCTCTGCCTGCTGCTCCCCTACTTGTGCTTTCTATCTCTCTGTCAAATAAATAAATAAAAATAAAATCTTTTCTAAATAAATAAATAATAAAAATAAAAACCTACAGGGAGCCTGGGTGGCTCAGTCAATTAAGTAAACTTGTGATTTTGGCTCAGGTCATGATCTAAGGGTCGTGAGATCAAGCACTCTATCAGGTTCTATGCTGAGTGTGGAGCCTGCTCAAGATTCTCTCCCTCTTCCCCAACCACACTCACACGAGCTCTTTATCTCAGGAAAAAAAAAAAAAGCCCATTAGTTTCGTTAAAAAAAAAAAAAAATTTTTACAACTCAATAATAATGACAACCAAATTTTTAAAAAGAAAAAAGGGGATGGGGCGCCTGGGTGGCTCAGTGGGTTAAAGCCTCTGCCTTCGGCTCAGGTCATGATCTCAGGGTCCTGGGATCGAGCCCCACACTGGGCTCTCTGCTCAGCGGGGAGCCTGCTCCCCCCCCTTTCTGCCTGCCTGTCTGCCTACTTGTGATCTCTCTCTCTCTAATAAATAAATAAATAAAATCTTTAAAAAAAAAAAAGAAAAGAAAAGAAAAAAGGGGCAAAAAACTTTACAAGAACCTCCAGAAGAGAGGATATACAAATGACCAGTAAGCACATGGAAAGATGCTCAACATGGAAAATTCTAAATAAAAATGTAATGAGATACCACTCATACCCACTAAAATGACTTAATCAAAGACAGGTGATACCATCTGTTGGCAAAGTGTGGAGCAACTACAATTCTCATGCATTGCTATCGGAAATTTAAAATACACAACTACTTTGGAAAAAGATTTGGCAGTTTCTTACAAAGTTAAATCTTCCACCTACCCTTCGACAGAGCAAATATCGTGTTATTCTAGAAAAATGAAGGCGTATGTCCATACAAAACTTTTACAAGAATTCCTTAGTAACTTGTTTCTAATTGTCCCCATATTAAAACAACCCAAATGTCTATCAACAGATCAATGAATAAATGGAATACTACTTAGCAATAATAAGAAACAAACAACTGACATATGCAAAGCATCACAGACATCATGCTGAAAGAAGTAAGATATAAACAGAGGGTACAGTTGACCCAAGAACATGCTTGGGGGCACTGACACCCCCGCCCCTAGTCAAAAATCTACATGTAACCTTTGACTCCCCCAAACCTTAATTACTAATAGCCTACTGTTGACCAGAAGCCTTACTGATAACATAAACAGCCAATTAACACATACTTTTTGTTGTATGTATTATACACTGTATTCTTAAAACAGAGTAACCTAGCGGGAAAAATAAGTAGACTTATGCAGTTGAAACCTTGTTTTTAAGGGTCAACTGTATACTTAATGATTCCATTTATGTGAAGTTCCATTATGTGAGTTTTACGCAAACTAATCTACTATGGACAACTCTACTATGCACTTAAAGATCACAATCTAAACCTGGGGCTTGTTGTAAAGATTGAGATAACACATGTAAAATAACACACTAATCTGTAAAGCAGTATACAAATGTAGACATTATTAATTCCTATCAACAATTCTGGTACAGCACATTAATGTCCTCCTAAGGGAGAAGACTGCAATGTCTTAGGGTGCACAATCCCAAAGATCACAAATTAGAATTTTACAGCTTTGAACACATCTTCCAAAAACATATCAACTGCCAACTTCAAGATATCTTAAAACATGGGGCCCCTGGCTGGCTCTGTTGGAAAAGTGTACAGCTCTGGTGATCTTGGGGTTGTGAGTTCAAGCCCCATGCTGGGTATAGAGATTACTAAAAAATAATTATAAACTTAAAATGTACATATACCCATCCTAAAACAAAGATTAACTCTAGAGAGGGAAAAAAAAAAGTGGCACCCAACTGAAAACTAGGTAGCATTCTTAAATTGAAGTGATCAAACAGTAATACTGATAATTCATCAACTTCAGGAAAATTAAGATAATCAAAATATAGGAAATGCATCAGAAATAAAGATGCCCCAAAGACCAGCAATGGATTTAAATACCTTTATTTTCCTCATTACAAAATAGTTACCACTTAAAATAAAGTACAATTATCCTAATAATTTATTTCTGATTAAAATTTTATGTCAAATAAGAAGTACCCTGCTCTATCACACACTAACTTGAACTTTCTTTAATAGCCTTCAAATTAAAAACAGCCTAATAAAAATGCCACGATCTGGGGCATCTTGCTGGCTCGGCTGGGGAGCATGAGATTTCTGATCTCAGGTTGTGAGTTTGAGCCCCGCGTTGTATATACCGACTAATTTAAAAAATCTTAAAAAACAAAAAAACAAAAAAGCCATTGGGGTGCCTGGGTGGCTCAGTGGGTTGACTGTTTGCCTTTGGCTCGGGTCATGATCCTGAGGTCCTAGGATCAAGCCCCACATGGGGCTCCCTGCTCAGCCGGGAGCCTGCTTTTCCCTCTCCTTCTGCACTGCCCCCAACTCATGCTCTCTATCTCAAATGAATAATTTTTTCTTTAAAGCCATTATCTGATTAAATATAAACACAAGGGATTACTAACCATTCCGAATGGCTACATCTGTGAATTTTATGTTTTTGGTTTTAACTAACCCTATTGCCAAATATACATGTCCATTGGTAAACTGAATCATCATAGACTATTCTCTGCTCATCCTTAACTCTCAGTACGCATCCATCATGAGCCTCAGGCACAATACTGAATCCCTTCTGCCCGTGACTTCTTTGGCTTCATATCATGTCTCAATGTTTTATTTCTCTCCCAGTTTAGATTGGCCAATCCAGTTTAAAAGGGTTTTTTTTTTTTTTTGGTTTTTTTTTTTACCCTCCAACATCTTAGGATGCTGGTAACTGCCTATAGCTTAATGGTAGAGCATTGGCATGTACTATATAGAGTGAACATACGTCCCAATTTTACTCTTGGTTTACACCTATTGCCTAAGCATAATTAGGAAAGTTAAACAGTCACTCTACTCAGACCACAAAAATAGACAGTAAACAGTCAAATATACTCAAAGGCAGACAGTTTGGCTGGGTGGTTGGCTGAATGAATGTTTGGACAAAACTATCGCAATGCCAACTCAGGTCCTTCGAACATTCTTCTTGAACAAATGCAGGCTTTTATTACTTATATTTAAATATACTGATTATCAAATTAAACTGTTACTCAGGAAAGACTGTTAAGGAATCTATTATGAATCACTGGATTAAAAGTCATACATAATTAGCATATTGATTGTAGTAAACAATTCCTTAAATGTTAAGGATACTTAAAAACAGTATATTCCATTAAGTGATTAATAGTTGGCCATATCTTGTTTTTAAATCATCAGTGTCTTAGCTTAGTCCTTTCGGATATTATTTTTTTAAGTTGGAGAAAAATAAGGCTTTACTTTATCACGACTGTTTTCCGAGAAAGCAGAATGCTCACCTATATTTAACATAAGCCACAGAGCAGTTGAGTATGACTATTATATGTTATTAGGTTAGGTTAATTCAACATTGTCTTGCACCTCAATATTTCTCAGTATTAATTATTGAGTCTAAGCCTTAGACTTCTTTGTCTAAGAAAAGGATTTGATGGTCAAATGAAATTATGATTGGCAACAACCCACATATTCTTGGAATGAACATTAAACATGGTAAATCCATACAACAGAATATATAAAACAAAACAATGAACTGCTAACATAACAACATAGATGGATCTCAAATGCATTATGCTAAGTGAAAGAAGCCAGACCCAAAAAACCACCTATTGTATGAGTCCCCCTTATATGAATTTCTGGAAAAGGCAAAATTATAGGGAAAGAAAACAGATCAGTAGTGGCCTGAGGGTGGAAGAGGCTGAAACCAATGGACAATATTCCATATCTTGATCACAGTGTCGGCTGAATTGTTTGTATTTGTCAAAACTAGAATTATACACTAAACAGTGAATTTTACCATATATAATGTTTAATTTGTTGACAAAATACTATTTTTTTAAGGTAGCTTAGAGATGGAAAAATAGGCCAGCAACAACAAAATGTTACTTCCCACCCTTAAAAAGAGAAGAGAGAATATGGAACGTGGAAATAAAAGGCCACTCTAAACTGCCTTACTAAGTTTACTGTTAAGACTCTATCACAGCGGGGCGCCTGGGTGGCCCAGTCAGTTGGGCGGCTGCCTTCGGCTCAGGTCATGATCCCAGAATCCTGGGATCGAGCCCCACATCGGGCTCCCTGCTCAGCGGAGAGCCTGCTTCTCCCTCTCCCTCTGCCTGCTGCTCTGCCTACTTGTACTCTCTCTGTGTAAAATAAATAAAAACCCTAAAAAAAAAAAAAAGACTCTTATCACAGCAGTTCTTTCTATTTCTGCAATATTGTCTCTCTGAATATGATCCTCATCTCTTGTTTAACTCAATCTTTCCAATCTCTTCAAATGCCTGTGCTTACTCTGGGCTTTCTAACCTTGC
Organism: Potos flavus; assembly: GCA_028534135.1. Classification (NCBI taxonomy): domain Eukaryota; kingdom Metazoa; phylum Chordata; class Mammalia; order Carnivora; family Procyonidae; genus Potos; species Potos flavus. The sequence goes on from JAPYYM010000496.1 coordinate 8,268, forward strand.
TTTGTCTACTGAACTGTCTCACGTTCATAATCCACCTTTGCCTTAGTATGTACTCCCTGGTGCCAATCCTTTTCTTCACTCTTGGACCTCATATGACTATGGCAGTCCCTCTTCCTTATTCCAGTTTCACATTCTGCAGTTTGTCACAGCTATGGTCCAGATGATCATCCTCCTTTTAACATATCCTCAGAAGGTCAAAAGTAGCCTAATGCTCCATCACAATCCTCCATCATTCACCTCACTGCATCTCATCACGAAGGCACTTTTATCATCTCATATCATCAAGAGAGGGGGAATAGAGTATAATAAGGTAGTTGGGGGGGGGAGGACATTCACATAATTTTTCCTACAGTATGTTATTAAAATTGCTCTATTTTATCATTAGTTATTACTATTATCTCTTACTGTGCTTAACTTACAAATTAAATTTTATCATAGGTACATATGTATAGGAATAAGACATACACAGGGTTTGGTACCAACCATGGTTTCAGGCATCCACTGGGGGTCCTGGAATGTATCCCCTCCAGATAAGGAGGGGGACTACTGTACTTACATTAATTCCCTTAATTCCTGATTCTATCTCAACTTTGTTCTCACTGGTCCCCCAGCTCAACTTGATCATGTCCTCTTCTCAGCCTTCAAGTGGGGCTCTTACCTACCGTGAGTTAAAACCACAAAGATTATTAATTTTATCTATCCTTAAAGTGCTTCAAAAGTGGTAAACTCTAAAACATCCCTTGGAACCCGACCAGTATTTCTTCAATCAAATAAATAAGATGTCCTTATTTTTGTCTAACCAAACTCTTGCTCATGTCTTTAAATCTCATTTCCTATTTGGTTTTACACAAAGACAAAGAGGTCAAATTCTTCACGAGAATCATGCATCTACTTTAAGACTATTATTAAAATTACACTCTTATCTTCCTTCTTCAGGGTACATACTGTGATTCCTACTTAATGTAGGAATCATTAAGTGATTCCTACAATCACTTAATGTTATATCTTATGTACTTTTAAACCTCTCCAGCTTTTCTACATCTTTTAACAAATAAAGTGACCAAAACAGGATACCAATAAATAAGAAACAATTCATAAATAAATACAACACAATACTAACATGGTCAAAAAAGAAAACTCTAAAAACAGAGATCAGTCAACTATGCTATGGTCCCTATACTATGACGACAAGAATAGAAAAAAATTACAGTCTCCAAAATTCCGAAAGTTAATTCTCTAGCAGTGGAATTTGGTATTTCCTTACAAACCACTCCGATTTTCACAGCCACCAAGCCTTTACCACCCTCCAATCCTCAGGCAAGAAAAAGCATCCCTGCCCTTCACCCCAAAAAGCTCTTACTACCAATTCACTAAAGTTCTCTCTCCCAGAACAGGCAGGTGGCCCTCTTGGGGTCTTCTTAGCTACCACCTCAGTTCTATTAGAAACCTTCTGCTGCTAACTAATTGTACAACTGTTGAAATCACTTCCTATATAATCTTTTCTTTCCTTTAAAATCAAAGATTCATTTTTCTGAGCTCAAGAAAAGGGAAAAGAGTTGAGAAAAGATGAAGAAAGAAAGCAAAGAAAGAGAACTCTATTTTTTTAAGTGAATTTAGTGGACAGGATTTGTTTTTCCATAATGTGAAAATATACCTTCCTTTAAGATTAAGAAGCATGTGTGAATAAAAGCGGGATAAGAAACTTTAACAGGGGGCACGCCTGGGTGGCTCAGTGGGTTGGGGCCTCTGCCTTCGGCTCAGGTCATGATCTCAGGGTCCTGGGATGGAGCCCCGTATCAGGCTCTCTGCTCAGCAGGGAGCCTGCTTCCCCCTGTCCCTCTGCCTGCCTGTGATCTTTCTCTCTCTCTGTCAAATAGATAAATAAATAAATCTTTAAAAAAAGAAAAGAAAAGAAAAGAAACTTTAACAATTAGATCACAAAACAGAAATACAGAAAATAAAGCTAATAAGAGAAAGATAAAAGACAGTAACAACAACAACCAAAAAAAAAAAAAAAAAAGGAGATAGACTACAAGATGCAGAAACAGAGTTGTAATCAAGGAAAAGAAAATAGAAATCTGTCCCAAAACAGGCAGCAGAGTTATGGATGCAAAATGTAATTTCATTTTGTGTTTCTTTTTAAAGAAAGCAATAATGTGGCTATTTGAAATTAGTTTCTGGAAACATAAGAAGACTGATTTCAGCCCATTAATGTACATGGGAGAGATTCAAATATCAAGGGATTTTATGACAAAGACTTCTAAAAAATTAAGGATTGAGTCAGGAATAAATAGCCATATAAAAACATCTGTAATTCAACAATACTTTTCCAAGTTTAGGCTGGCATTCATACCTCCCTGGTGATACATTCAACAGGAAGTTATACAAATAAAAATACAGGGAAGAAAATACTGGATATGCTACTTCTACCTTTATTTATCTCTTGGACCCATGTGAGTCATGGCAGCAGCTAGTAAAATCCTAAGGGGTTAAAGTCCACCCCATACCCAAGACCAAAAACTACTCCCACCCCACCTTGGCTCAATGGTTTTCTCCCACTGTGGTGAGGGTGGTTTTGGAAAAGCTCCTCAAATGCCAGGAAACACTGTAATACAAAAAGAAAAAACAATTCATAAGTACCAAAACTTAACTAACATTTTGGCCTCCCGCTCAAGGAAGATTGGTATAGGGGAAAAAGCATTAGTCTAGAAACCAAGGAACCAAGAAATCAAGTGTATTCTGCTTGTTCAGCATTCATGATGTTTGCTATATTCCAGGTGACTTGGTAGGGGAGGACATCAAACACTCCCCTTCTGCTAAGGGTTAGTAAACTAGGAGAACATAAGCCAGAAGCTGATGATGGTCATCTCTGCCATTAACTGGGCTGAAAAAAGAAGCCATCAGAGAAGCTAGTAGAACTAAGGGACTTTAGTAGACTAAAGAGACATTCCTGGTGATACAATTTAAGAATCAGGCTCCAGTTCTTCTTATAGATATTTTCTCCCTTAAGTTAGTCTATAATGGGTTTCTGTGACTGCAACTAAGTCTGGCCAATACACTTGGGTTCTAATTCCACACTGAATCTGGACAAGTCATTCCTCATTTATTGGCCTTAGTTTCCTTTTCTATCAAATAGATCTGAGGAGTTTTCAACGTGTTTTTTAGGCAATGGGATTTTTTAAATAAAAATCGTATTTGGTATCAAAAATTAAAACGGCTTTATTCATATAAATGTATTTTATGAAGATCCAATTTACATTTACTTCTGACCAAGATAAACAAGAACAATGGATACTTAAATCTCACCTTGAGGCTGGAAATAAAAATGTCTCTATTAGCATAACGTACTTTGTAGATTAAATGTATGGTATTCACTATTATAACTGAAATTAATGATAACAATGATGTGCTTTGATTAAAACAAAACTTAAAAATTGGAGACTAATGGTAAAAGTTGAGATCTGTTATTAACCTCAGGATTCCATTTATTTCTGTATTTTGTTTTGGTTATACATTAGTTAAGACAATCCTGATTCAAAAAGGAGAGCTGCAAAGAGTAGCATATGTTTTCCACATATGCCTTATCCCATACTATTAAATTAAAGGTGGAGAAAAGTTTTGGGTTATGCACAAAAGAAAACCTGAAGCACAAGTTTTTTTAAATAGATCTCCAACTAGTTAAGACTTATTACATAAAATAGTAAAACGTTCAGGTATGTTGGTTTATTTTTTTAATGATTTAAAACTCATATAAAAATTAAATCTGAACCAACTGTTTATAGTATTTAATTAGTGCTCTCAAAGAACTCTAATAATCTTTCAACTCGTTGAAGAACATTTTCAGTCAGATTCATATATACTCACTGCCTATCAGAAATTGTAATGAGGCATATATAAAGTTGTATTTCTTTTTTTATAATAAGCCTGCTTTAAAGAAAAGAAACACAACCTTGGAGGATTATGAACACAGACAAACAATAAGCTGGGTCAAATAAGAAGACTATAATAATAATCTATTCAATCTTACTGAGAACCAACTTGATGGGCAGATCACAGAAGGTGCTATAAAATATCCATTATTTAAGAGTGCCTTCTTTACAATGGAAATGAGTAACTCTCCACCCTAACCTCAAGAAGTTATCCATGTAGCAGAGGATACAATATATTCATTCATTCATTCAACAAGAGAGTCTCAGTGACATCAGCTACTGTGCAAACAACTAGAGCTAAAAAGTGAACAATATATATATGATCCCTACCCTCATAAGTTTAGACTTTAACCTAAGGACAGTAGATAATCAATAAAGATTTTAAAAAAGGAGAATGTGTAATTAGGTTAACAGTTTTTAAAGACAGCACTGGCTGCTACTGTATGAAAGTTACTATAAATTGGAGTTAGTAACCCAAGGATAGACTGGTTAGGAGCTACTGCAATGATGACAAAGTAACACGAAATCAAAAGAGGGAATAAGAAACTCAGCTAAAGTATGTGTAAACAAAAAAGCTTCAGAGAAGTAATGCTGTAGCTCAACCTTAAAAGACCCAAAGAGTAGGCCAGACAAGTAGAGAAAGGGCGTCCGTACAGTAAGACAAAATCATATGAAAGGCATACTTGGGAAACTTCAAGTAGATCCTCACAGTGGGTCTTGAGTGTGAATCACAGCTAGAAAGGTAGATCAACGAAAACCAAAAAGGCTATTTGATAATACAAGGAAACATTTCCAAGACGCTGGGGAGTACTTTTAAGCAGGGTGGTAACATAACCAGGTTTACTTTTTAGAAAGATTCTTCCAGGGATGGTGAGCTTAAAAGGACTGTTCTGGCTAGTTAAAAAGTCTAACCAGCCAAACAACAACACATTTGCCAGCAGATACACTATCTCAAAGTCCTAATCTAATAATTCATCATGACAACCAAATTATGGTCCAAGAAATTACTCTGAGCTTTAGAAACCAAGTAACTAGTACCAAGTGCAGGCCACACTGCAGTTGATATGCCTATTAAAACCAAAAAGAAGGGAAGTCTCTGTAGATAAAATACTAAAAGTGTAATGGTGGCAGGAGATAAATGGAATGAAAAGGAAAACATAGTAACTAAGAAAATAGGGAAATAATAGAGAATTTTATTTCAGGGTAAGAATTACTTGCACTTGTTGTGTCAAGATCTACCAAATCTACCTCTTATATGCAATAACTAATAAATTGTGGTTCCTGACAAGCAGTTCAAAAACCAAATTTAACTTAATACACAGTACTTAAGAAAAAAACCAAACAAAAACTAGATTAAAAGCAGCAAACTATTACAGAGGACCAGCTCTACACTAGCTAACTTCCCAATGCTTAAAAAGAAAGCTTTCTGCCTGGTTGGTCCTTGAAGATTACCAACTAAACTGGGGATATGGTGGGGTGAGGTGAAGGAGGATCAGGAAGGTTCCCGACCAGTGAACTAGACAAGTTCTGGAGTGCTCTCATCCCAATTTTCTTTATATATAACAGATATTACTCAGATACAAACATGACGACAGATAAAATGAAGAATCCAATTATTTTATCTTAAGATAATGAATCCTACCTTTCCGGGGTCATCCTTTGATCGAGGCACTTTAAGGAAACACTTGTTCAGTGACAGATTATGTCGTATGGAATTCTGAAATTAAAGAAGAAAAGCCACAGGTCATTAGATCCAAAAAATAAAACTCGCCTTTAAAAACAGAATCAGGGGCGCCTGGGTGGCTCAGTGGGTTAAAGTCTCTGCCTTTGGCTGAGGTCATGATCTCGGGGTCCTGGGATCGAGTCCCGCATTGGGCTCTCTGCTCAGCAGGGAGCCTGCTTCCCCCTCTCTCTCTGCCTGCCTCTCTGCCTACTTGTGATCTCTCTCTCTCTCTGTCAAATAAATAAACAAAATCTTTAAAAAAAAATAAAAATTAAAAATAAAAACAGAATCAGAAGCCTAAATCTCTCTGTGCGCTAGAATACAATTCCAAGTGGAGTAAGATTTTTAAATGAACTTCAAATTTAAACCTTTCTGATTTTCAAATTATGAATGTTGCAAAGAAAAGCTACTGGGAAAGACAGCTTCTAGTATACTTTACAAACTCCAAATAATGAAATATATAACCTATTTTAAATGTTTATTAAGATTTAGGAAGATCTGGGGCACCTGGGTGGCTCAGTGGTTTAAGCCTCTGCCTTCGGCTCAGGTCATGATCTCAGGGTCTCGGGATCGAGCCCCGCATCCAGCTTTCTGTTCAGCAGGGAGCCTGCTTCCCCCTCTCCCTCTGCCTGCTTCTGTGCCTACTTGTGATCTCTTTCTCTCTGTCAAATAAATAAAATCTTTAAAAAAAAA
>JAPYYM010000497.1:0-14612 GCA_028534135.1 Potos flavus
GAAAATACACAATCTAAAAGGAAATTAACTTAGTTAATAGTCAATCCATCCTGGTAAACCACAGACTAATTTTGTATTTAAACAGAACCATTAAGAAGAGAATGACAAGAATTTTGGCTTTTCCACGAAAATCAGGATTATGGCCAATGAATACCAGGCAGAAAGCATAAACGAAATGAAACCCATGTTATCACGTTTTTTTTTTCTTTCTCTATTTAATTTTCCTTTTATTTTCAGAAGTGTTTGTTGTAGATGGAAAAAATCCCTCCCCCTTTCCCTTGACCCAGACTTAAATTACCAAGGCTGGCCCTCCACTCAACTCAAATACACTTACCCTTTGCACAGACTATTATTTGAGAAGCAATCATTCTTTCTCAAAGCCATTTTAAACCACTAGAGGACTTACAATGGTACGGTTTTAGTTCTGGGGCACGGCAGGAATAAATGGGGTTTTATTAAATGAAAATGCACCACCTTTGGAAACACGACAGCCTCTGGTACAACGTTCTATTTCCTGGTTTTACAAATACGCCCCGGATCCGTACTTTCGCACATCTCATTGGGAGGGGCATTCTAGACTGTAGCTCTTGTGCCCTTGCAAACCCTTAGTTTTGGTGCAGAATTCGTAAGAGGTTCTACTATGCGTTTAGCCAAGATGCATCGTGTAAGGGTGGGGGGATCATAATTCTGCCAGACGGTGGACGATTTCCTGCAGACTTATCTAAAGGATACGTAACCATTTGCAAGATGGCACCATATCCTTCCCCACTTCCTCAAGCTCATCAAACTTACTGGGGGAAAACTGTTTCAACAAATTTATTGGAACTTAACTTCTACTCCACAAAACTCACTCACATTAAATAAACAGTGCAACGAGTTGCAGAATTTTCTGAGCCGGTCGACCTGCATCACCCACTTTTAGATCGGTTCCATCAGCTCAGTAAGAGTCTTTGTGCGTTACTGGGAAAACGTTAAGGTAGAAACCAAGTTGTTTTTGTGTCTTCACTTCACCAGCTGGTTCGCTCCTGCTTCTCAACCACAACCGTATCAGCATGTCCCTCAGCTTAGTGCCTCTGCTCCTGAGAAAGAAGGCCGTTTGCAGAAAGGGGCCTGAAAGAGCAATCACGTTGACGTGGAAGGGATCGCTCCCCTTCTGAAATCACAGGGTCTTCCCCTTCCGCTCCCTCTTCTCCCCGGGATCTCCATTTTAATAGTCGGCAGTGGTGCTCCTTCAGGAGTGTGGGACAAGGGAGCCCTGCAGCCACTCTGTGTCCTCCGCATGCCCTGTGAGCCACTGGCAACGTCTCCGATGCTGTCCGCTGTACCCTCCCCAACGTGTGTCCCCCAGGCAGCTCCCATCTGGCTTCGTCCAAATCACCTTCGACCGGGGAACGCTGCGGTGGCCCCCAACCCCCACATCCCTGATTGTGTGTCCTCTCCCCTCTTGTCTCCTGTTCACACAGCAGTTGGGGAGGCCCCGCTAAACTCTCAGTCCCATCGTGTTCTTTGCTCAGCATCTCCCAGTGGCTCCTTGTACCTAACACAGCATAAAAACCATGCTCTTTACAAAGGCGATGAAGACCCAACCAAACCCACCTCCCTCCTTCCTCTCAGGCTTCATCTCCAGTTCCCCTGCCCTGTTCCCCGGCTCAACCCTCAGGCTCCTCTGCTGTTCCACGAACACGGCAAGCTCGTTCCTGCCTCAGGACCTTTGCACCAACTGCTTCCAGGAACTGGATGCTCTTCTTTCAAATCGGTGCAAGGCTGACTCTTTCACCTCCTTTACACACATCTCTTTCTCAGCCAAACCTTTGTCCACCCTTCCTAAAACTAACAACAAAATACACCCCATCAACATCTCCCGTGTTCTAGTCCTCATTTTTATCATCAGTTGTCACTACCTACCCTACTATACAACAGTATTTTACTTATTAACCTTGCTGTTTCCTCATACCCCCAATTGGCCTAAGTGTGTGTGTGCTCCACAAAAGCAGACACTTTTGTCCTTTCGTTCATTTATTATCCCCTGTGCCTAGACCAGTGTCTGATCCACACAGGCACTCCACAAATATTTGTTTAATACAAAAGGGAATGACACATGAGTGATGAGAAGGGGAAGACTCAAAACTAACTTTGTTTCTACTTTAAAGTTTCCCCAGGAAGGCATGAAGGCTCTTGGCAGATTCTACAAGTGGACGATGGTGATTCCCAAGTCTATGAAGAGCAGAAATCACTGGATCTATTCCATTTCCATAATTCCGTGATGCCTCTTCACTGGAAAAAGAGTAGAATCTGTGAATTCTGTGCGGACGTTTTTGGTTTGCAAGAACGGCAAGGACTAGAGTCTGGAATGCTCAGTGGTGGGTGTGTTTGGAAAGTCAGGAAACAGAACAACAGTGTAATGATGAATGCTGGGTTTCCCCGACACAGTGCATTCTCATTCAACAAAAGCCCATCTAAATGTGCGGGGTGCAGCTCTCGTTCGAGACTATTCAGGTGTGCAGATGGACTGGGGGCATCCCAGGACAGCAAGGACTTGCGACTTGCTCGGAATGGATGCCTCTGAGGCGGTCGGCAGCCACATGACCGGCCCTGGGAACTGTCGGCGGAGCTCTGCCCGGATCCCACCCAGCCCCTAAGGGCATTCCACATCTGTCTCCAAAGGCCGGCCATGGCTTCTGTCTGCCGTCGGTTTCTGCAGCCGCGACCTCAAAACACGGCACCAGGCAACCAACCAGATGGGAACTCATTTGACCATCGCATTTGAACCATGAAACCAAGGTGAAGAGTTCTCAAGCCTCTTACGGATCCTCACCTCTGAACCCACTGTTAATGATTTATTTCCCCTGCCTCTCTGAATCGTCAGACCAATTGGAGACACAGTCTCAGGGCAAGGTTTGATGTCTGTGATTGCACTTTCAGATTTGCTTAGTGTGTTTGCCTCCACGGGGGGGATAAATGCACCTTTCCTTTCCTAAAAGGTCTTTTAAAAAAGAGTTAAAAGTGTACAACATAAGGTATAATAGAATCCAAATATTAAATGACTTCTGTTGCAAGCTTTCCACTTCTGAGACCAACGATGTCATTGACAAAGGGGTCGCCAATGACAAAAAAGGCACAGACTGGCAACAACAGAAATGGCAAGTGATAGCAGAAAGTTCCGACCCTCCCATAATGAAAGACACAGGACCGATGGGACACGTCTTACATTGTTCAGTAACATCGCAAAGCATTTTGCTTAAAATCCACCTAAATCACCTTCTGTGGAGGGGGAGAACTGCGGGGGATGAGTGAGCTCACTAGCCCCTATCTGGGACACGGGATCCTACAGCAGAGGTACTGAACAGAGAAGGCGCACAGCCCACTAAGCATGGCTGGAGGAAAATACACCTGGTGGCATTATTCGTGCCTAGTCCTGGGACGTCCTTCCACTGGCACGCACGGAACTCACCTGAGATGTCACAGCATTAGTATTTGCTGGATTCCAGAGGCTTTCCGACAGCCATGAGATAAGAACTGAACCAAATTACAGTAATGACACAGTGGACCCAGGGTTTAAACTCCAGATGTTATGAAGCACAAGAGATTAATTCACATTCAATACAACCATCGTTTAGAGAAGAGCTGCACAGTCTCCAGGAGCCCAAACCAAACCCTTCTCTCCAGAAACTAACTGAAAGGTAACTAAGGCAGAATATCTTGAGGCAAAGACTGAATACCAGTTGAGAATGGAAAACCATCACTTCCCAGTTGAGGGAACCCCATCGTATTATCTCGTGCGACGTTCTGAAGGTAAAAGGCCCGGGATGTTCTTAACCGTACATTTGCACACGTGTGCCTTCAAACACATCTGGTCCCGTGCGCGAAGAACCGCAAAGCCCACTGCCGAGCAACCATACATACGCACATGGCGACAGCACAGCTCCGCACCCCAGGTGTGCCCGGCAGGAAGGTGATGAGCCTGGGGTCCGGAAGGCGAGACTGACCTTTGGAGGAGCGGAAGTGTTTGCTGGGGGCCGTGAAGCCTCGGGTCCCGTGCACGTTGACAGCTGCCACTCGGAACTGGTACCACCGGCTGGGGCGTATGTCAGTCAGCTGGACCCGCTCATCCGTGGTCTGCGGGGAAATGTCACAGAGCACACACAGCCCTCTTACCCACACGGGTCAGGCAGGTGTGTCTTAAAAGCGCACTGGCACGTCAGCCAATGCAACGCCGCCCTGACCCCCCTGTGCCCTTGTGGGTGAGCGTGGTCATCGTGCTCCATTACGAGAAGAGCTATCGGGGGCCAGGGAATTTGGGGGCCTTTCAGGTGTTTAATTCCACTCCTAGGGATTTCACCCCAAAAAGCTAAAGATCTCTGGAGCCAACGTTATGAACATGCCTGGGCTACTTACGTCTGGTGACTTAATGTAGCATTAAACCAACGAGGGGCTTCATCACTCAATTACACATCTGAGCGAGTATACACGTGAGCGAATCATTACATTACAGGCAAGAAGATGAAACTGTCTTCCACTTATAGAAAGAATATGCCTCTTGAACATCTTGGAAGTTGGTAGGAGGACCCACACACTTGAAAGAGCGCTAACAACTCCCAGAAGTACGTTGCAACCCAAGCCTTTCTTCCTCGTGTGAGGAAATAGAGTCAGAGCTGCAAGGACCCGGTCGTGTTCCTCCAAGGGGAGGTGTGTGGAGAGTTCTCTGTCCGAGAAAATGTCCACAGGAATAAAACCGGACACCGGGGAAGGTGCCTCATTGGGCTGCCTCTCCTGCTAGGGTCGCAAGGCTGACTCGGCCTGCGCTCAGGGGATGAGCACCGGCAAGGAAAACGGAACCGAAACCCTCCCAAACCCTACTCCTTTTGAAAGGGACCGTCACCTGTGCTTTCACCTCTAAAAGGGAAGACTATGAACTCTTCCGTGGGGCTTCCTGCCTCATTTGGCGGAGTGGGAGGCAACTCTGATGCACTTCCACATCTACTCTTACTGGCCTTGAGTTTAAAACCTGAAGTCAGCGTGATCCCCGCAGCATTTACGAAAGAAAGGAAAGTGGAAGACATGAGCCAGTGAAAATAATAAAAATAAGTAAAGACCTTTCCTCTCTCCAGAACAGAAGGGATAAAGGAGCTGATCTTATTGTTAGTGACTTTCATAAATCTTGAAATAATTTGGAAAACTTACTGGTGAGATTGTACCATTAAGGAAGCACACCACGTAAATCAAATAGAGTTTTAGGCTGTAGGCCAGACATCTTTAGGTTTTTTTCTTTTAAAGCAAAGTTTTTTTTAAGAAAATACCTATGAAATAGAATCACTAAATTTATTGGACCCGTTTCTTTTCTTTTTCTTTTTTTTTTTTCTGCCACTAATTTGTTTTTTGTACCTCGATTTGCTCATTTCTTTTGGAGTCTATCAATTATTTTCGTGTGTATCCTCTTTGAGACACTATTATTAGTAAAGAGGCAAATTCCTCCTGCAAACACCTGTGTACTGAAATTTATTTTGTATTTACTGAGAGGACTAATGGGAGCCTCTCGATCACCATGGCCGGCTCCCCGCCCGGTCAGGATTTCTGCCCGCGGACACATGTGGAGAAGGCATTGAGGCTGCTGGGGGCGTGAGGCAGCATATCATGGAGAATCTGTTCTTTCTCTAAAACCGTGCACATTTCTGGCAGCTGGTAGTCCATTTAGCAGCTCTTAAAAAGAAAGAAAATATTTAGCTTTTCTTCCCAGCGAGACAGAAAAGGCAGCTGCGGGGCACTACGAGAGGCCAGAGCGTGGAAGCTGAGTGAGACGCAGCCCTCGCCACGGGCTGCAGGGCGGCCGGCTCCTGCCCACCCCGTCCTGGGTGACAGGAATCTTACTCCGTGCTCCGCGAGTCCTTGCGTAGAACGAAGGCTTTGATGTGGGGGAAACAGAATCGCCTAGACAATCCAGTATCGCATGAATATGTCCTAATGCCATTGCATTTCTCTTCCTCGGGTCAGTTTTATGTTTATCTCGAGGAAATACACTTCTTGGAGGAAATGAAGGGGACCCCCTCACAGAATGATCTCCCTGGCACATGCCTTTTGAGCAAAGGAAGCTGAGAGTCAAGTTCCTAGCTGCACCGGATTCTGTCTACGGAGCTCATCCTGCCTTCTGCAGACACGCGGGCGAAGACGTGCACGTCGACGTCATTTTGGGAGTCAGGCTCTTTTGGCTGAGCCGTGGCAAAGTTATCTTGAGGGAAGGGGAGGGAGGGACCCACTTACCTGGGCTACCGTCTGCCACTGTGTGGCATCGTCTTCGCTAGGATGGATTCCATAATTCCACCTTCTTTGTACCACGTAGATCACGGGCTCGATGGAAATATTGAATTTCGAGGACCATTTAATCTCCAGCTGTCCAGACTGCAGTTCCGTAAATCGTAACTCTTTTCTGGGCTTCAGGGGGACCCCTGAAACAGGAGCGCAACACTTAAAACAATCAGCACGTGACGCCAGGGCAGGTCACGCGGAGGAAGGAAACCTCTAGAAAAGGCCAATCTCATGTCAGGACCCTGATGGTGACTTCCCTCCAGAAAAGTGGCTCCTCCCCGGCAGGGTTCATGTTTTGTAACCTTGTGACATGGAGGTCCGCCCGCCGCATTTCAAGACCATAACCTCCTTTTCTTTTTGCTTTCCCCGTTTTTTATTTTTTCTTATTTTTTTTTTAATGTTGCAATCTTTTTTTTTTTTTAAAGATTCTATTTATTTGTCAGAGAGAGAGAAAGAGAGAGAGCATAAGCAGGCAGAGGCAGAGGGAGAAGCAGGCTCCCTGCCGAGCAAGGTGCCCGATGTGGGACTCGATCCCAGGACCCTGGGATCATGACCTGAGCCGAAGGCAGCCGCTTAACCAACTGAATCACCCAGGTGTCCCTCCCCGTTTTTTAAAGAGGCTTGAAATTGGGTCGTGATTAGGAACAAGTATTTTTTTTTCTCCCCAATCATCTCGAGAAGCAATTCTTTTTCGTGCATTCTTTGGAATAAACTCTGTTACCGAGTTACATCCCTGAAGGTTAACGAGGAATTCACATGAGGACACAGTCAGGAAGCTTTGAAGGCCCTGTCCCCATTTAACACGCTCTGTTTCTACTGACACCATCCAAGGTCATTATAACGTGCTTTCCCGGTTTGCTCACTTCTCCCACCTCAGAAAGTTTGCCTTGTAAGGGAAAAATCGTAAGGCTAAATGCTCTCATGTGGTCAGGCCTGATGAGAATGATTTCCAAAGCATAGATCTTTTCATTCCCCAACTGATTGCGGGACTCTCTCCCATAGACTTAAGGGTTTAAAATTGGAAAATGATAAATGTATACTGTTTGGTTTTGGCACGAGTGACCGCCTTGCTTCAGAAGTCCCTCACAGGTGTCTCATTTTAAAGTAGTTAATCATCCTGATTTCTTTTTCCCCCTACGGTGCATGCAAGTGGCCCGGCGACTGACCGACTTAGGAACCGGAGTTCAAAATCACAGCCGTTACGGAAAGGGAAGTTGAAAACAAAGTTCTCTACTCATGCGGATGTAAAACTAACCGGATTAGGTAGAGGCCATGGTACCATGATGTCCGAGGCCGCCAGAACCCTGAATACCAGCTGCCACTAATACCTGCTTTTCTTGACAATGAGCATCTATCGGCCCAATGCATTTCACAACTCACTTGAACATGGTGTTTGACAACGTCCTACTTCTTTTTCCATTTCTTCCATTTAAGCAGAAAGGAGACGGAAAAATGTGCAAGTACAAAATGTAGACACTATCTGACGTTCCCTTAGCGATGTTACCTAGTATCAACTCCGATTTTCATTTGGATGTTAATTCATGCCACGTCTTGTTTGGGGGGAAATTCTCAAGTCCTAACACATTGAGGTGGATGGAGTTACATCACTTTACAACAGCAGCAAATAAGTCTGGTCAAAGGTCAGGGAGTTCTACACCATACTTTCTAGAAAACGCACCCATCACACTGCACTCTGGACTGGCTGACGGGTTGTCTCTGTATGTTGCCCTTCCTCACCGTGAGTGTGTGCTGAGGGTGAAGGGTTAATTATCTACATTTGGAACATCAAGTAATTGAGTCTGGGGAAGATTACGTTGCCAGGAGCAATGAGCTGATCTCAGGTTTGTCTCTGAATTTTCTGCTTCTTTCTACATTCTGAATGAGGAAGAGCCAGTTAGAAAAGCAGAGAAGAGAGGCAGTTTTCATAGCTCTACACACCCCGGAAAGATTCTGTTCGAATATCCTCGATGTCGCTCCCTTTCTGCCGCCGCGTGAGGGTTTTTTAAAGTTCGAGTCATAAACTTTTCTTCGCGGTGCACAACCTTACACTAGGAGTCCCATTTACTTTCACGCCTGGAGTGGTTCTAATAGGCAAGGGACTCTCAAATCGGTCCCCAGTCTCCATGTGTGCTGCGGGCCCCACTGCCAGACGGACTTCTCCACACAAGTCCCGACTCAAGTGCCCGTCCTGCGGATGTCCCTCCCCCGGTGAAATCTTCATGACCACTCTACGCTTGCAGATAGCTAAAAGACCTTTCGACTTGTTCTGGGACCCACCAGCATCTCCTTGTTGGACTGCAGAGTGTAATTTCAGGAAGCCTCCCATCCCATGTCCCTGCAAGCCCATCTTTTTCTCTAATTCCCCCTTCATGGTATTTTGTGATGATTTTCCCAAAGTAGAGGATGGATGGTGTCTTCCACCTTCTCCGACTCTTCAGCTGCACCCGTTTTCTGTGGAATGAACATGTGTCCCCTCCTCTGCATCTTGTCAGACCATCTTTATGACTGACTACTGGCGATCCTTCCACTGACCTCTTGGGACATTTCACGTATTTGTCACACAACCCGCTTGTAAACCCTTTCCCCAAAACACAATGCCAGGTACTTCCTACTGCTCCTAGGTGTTTTCAGTCTGAAATGTCTTTCCTCCTCCTTTCTGACTACGGACACGTGACTACGTCCAGGCTCAGGCCGAATGCCACTGCTCAGAGCTACTTACCCCAAACCTCCCAACTGGAAATCAAGCTTGCATTCTTCCGCCGCCTCTTTGAAGCTTAGCCTGTAACTGTTCGAATGTGCACTGAACCGCCCCTTACTACGGCAGCTCCTCGGATGATATCCGTGATCCCCACGAAGCCACAGCCCCCCGCCCTCAAGGACACCTTCATTCCCACACCTCGCAGTGGCCCCGGACAGCACGTGCTGCGAGAGCAAGTGCTCAGGAAATGTCTGCTGAAGAACAGCCCGGCCCACTGTCCCGTTCCGCACGCAAGCTCGTAGCTGCAGAAATGAGAGGAGTAGGAAACAGTGACCCGGTCTTTGCACCGATGGCCAACCCATCTGCTGGAGGGCACTCGCCTCGGGGAAAGGAGAAAACTTACCAGTTTTCACTTACGCTTACATTTTTAAAAAGCAAATACTAAATAATAATACAACAATACAATAATACAATACAACAAAACAAGATGGAATGAATAATATTAC
The DNA here is from genome assembly GCA_028534135.1 of Potos flavus. Classification (NCBI taxonomy): domain Eukaryota; kingdom Metazoa; phylum Chordata; class Mammalia; order Carnivora; family Procyonidae; genus Potos; species Potos flavus. The sequence goes on from JAPYYM010000497.1 coordinate 9,505, forward strand.
TGCATTGTCAGGACTTTCCAGTTTTTTTTTTTCCCAAAGTGTGCTGATGAGTTTTAATCCAGAAGTAGCTCTCTAACGACTTAGGTCAAGGAAAAAAGCTACCAAAGTTTGCTCCGAGGGAGGAAAAAGCAATCTCAACAAGACGACTGCTTTGTATCACGTCCGCATTCCAGGCGGGTCCTAGACACGCTGTCTACCGAGGGGGTATGTGAAGACAGGGTGGCCTCTGAGAACGTTTCGTGATCCACGGGGTTTCTTTGTGCACAGTACCGAGAAGATGGCTGGCCCGTGCTCTAAACTCATCAGGCACATTCTCGGAGATTTCCAGTGCACGTTTCTCCTCGGCTCTCCTGTGCGTAATCCCCTAGTGTAAATCCAGCTCCAGTAAACACTCGAGCCGCTGAAGTAATCTGAACTCATCGGCAGCAAAGCAAGCCTCGGAATCCCCTCGCTACGAGGGGTTCAATCTCGAATATCCTTCAACTACCAAGAGCCTTAATCGAACATAATGAGCATCAGAGCGATGTCAGTTCGCATTTCTTCATTTAACCATCTCTTCAATTATTATGTACAACAATCTTACGATTTGCATTTGAGAAACGGCCCATCTGCTCTGCATTAGGGTCAGCGGGCTGCCTTGATTGGAAGGAACCCCAGCACTCGGCTGTAATTGTGTGCAGATGGGGCTTGGCCCCCCAGCCCCCACGGCCAGGCCTGCTGCTCAGGGCTAGGGAGCTCACCCAGCACCCCAGTTGTGTAACCAGATGTGCAGAATGCCCGTCTCCTAGGCGCGTTTTCTTATGGAAATGACTAGACTTTTTGTTCTGTAAATTATTTTTGAACAAATGAGTCATCTGAAATCCACCCTATTCTGTGAACAATGTGATCCTGTAACATCCCACAATACGACAATATGGGTGCATTGTCTTTATATCATCACAAGGATTGTGGTGAAACCCGATGATTTAAAAAATTTGGAAAAATATAATGACAGAAAACTCAATGATCAGAATCAGCAGTTGCAAGTCATGAGATTTGATTATTCCTGTAAAAATTTCTGTCAGGGGTCTAAATGCTATGCAAATATAGCAAAACACGGTGTTCCAATCATTCAATAATTTACCATCAGTCAGGATCTCTCCTAGAGGCCATCAGTACTCATGGAATTTGTGTTCCTATCCCATTAAGGTTTTGGGTCACTGTATTCAAAATGCTAAAAAAATGATTTCCGAATAGTAGGACTAGTCCATCTCTAAAGACTTAAAGTTTCAATAATTCAAATATGAAGTTATTCACAGAAATAGTAAGTCCACACCATCATCAGATCATCCAATTTGTCTGGAAACAAACGGAAATGTGATTCACTGCGGTTCATGCACAGTACAGGGAAAAAGAGAGATGACGGAGAGCCACGGATTAATCTCAGTCTTTACATGTGGAAAACAGTTCCAGCTTTTCTCCTGCCCGACCCTAAGCAAGTGCCATGGCGGGGGTTGGGAGCAACAGAAGTTTAGGCCGTAAAATAATACATCATCTTCGGGAGGGAGGAGAGCTGGACTCAGCCGTACATCGGCCTTCAAACAGGCCAGGGGGAGCGTCGAAGGGAAAACAAGTGTCCGGATATGCAGTCGTTTTGCATCGCACCCCCGTGGAGAAGCAGCCTCTTACACTTTCCGCGATGACGCTGAGCCCCGCAGTGCTGGGGGCCGGCAGCTGGGGTGGCCTTTCCTCACGCTAACGTTCGCACATCTTGCAGGAGCTGCTAACAATTTTATCTGAAGGGCGAAGTGAAAACTCTCTGTTGCTTTCCTTTGTTTTAAACTCTAACACCAAGGACGGGTCACTTAGCGGCATCAGCTAAGGACGCTTCTTCCGGCATAAACCAAATTACATGCTCAAACGGAATGCAGTCCGTGGAACATCTTTTCAAAATATGCATAGTTTTTAAAAGCTAAGTTTGGGGTGCCCAGGGGGCCCAGTTGGTTAGGTGTCCCACTCTTGACTTCAGCTCAGGTCATGATCTCAGGGTTGTGAGATCCAGCCCCACGTGGGGCTCTGCGCCGAGCGTGGAGTCTGCTTAGAACTCTCTCTCCCACTCCCTCTGTCCCTCCCTGTTGCTCCGTCCTCTCTCTCTTTCGAATAAATAAATCTTTAAAAAAAAAAAAAAAAAAAGCTCAAGTACATACATCAAGCACGTCCAGCATCTTCCCCACCACAAACACAGGAAGGCAAACACAATGCTTGTGTTTCTGTTTTTTAAAATTTTTTAAGTGACCCAATAAGCAATACAAGAAAAAATAGGATGGGGGTGGGTACACATCAATTTATTGCAAAAGCTGCAATCATTATTTGTGCCCAAATGAGCGTTCTGGGCATGGCTACCTTGGTAAGGACGTACGGGACCAGGCAGGGGCTGGTATCACATTGACATTGTACCCTAACCACTGACACGTTAGTGATTTTATCAGAATAAAATATTTGACCTTGATACATGTTTTGATTGGCCCATGCTATATTACTACCATGATTTAGGGTTCAGTATGATAGTTGGATAGGCTCAAAGTGAAAATAAGAGGAGAGCCAGCCCAGCTAGGAGCCAGGGTCAAGGTATTCCCGCGACCAACAAGCAAATCACCCGAGCAACGGCTTGCCACCTCAGCCCTTGTGGCCCGGGAGCAGGACCCGCTCCTCCCCACCGGGGACGGGGCGCCCCTTGCTAAGGAATAAGATGGCACAGGCCTCGCACGAGCAGAGAGGGAGGAGGATCGCCCACGGTTGGCTCAGGGCGGTAAGAGGCCAACGGGCAGGCAAGAAGGACGGTGGGAGGGTGACGGCTGGTGCTCCACAGACCGCCCACAGTGATCTGTGTGCAGACTGGCCGGCTGGGCCAGCGTGTTTGTCCCTGCACAGCCGAGGGCTGGGTCCAAAAGGGCCCTCTCCCGGAGAGACACGAGCCATCAGCACCACCGCCCTCCCCCGAGGTGAGCGTGCAGTGTGAGTCCCGGCAGGACCGTGAGGGGATGCTGTAGGGGCTCATGAGTGACGAAGTGGGGGAGAGCATCACGCGGGGGGGGGCCCCCCTGCCTACCCAGAGGCGCCGTCAGACGCCCCCCCCAGACACGGAAACCAGCCTTCCTTCAGGGACGGCGGCACAGAGCCAGGGGGAGAGATGTACATGTACCTATACATAGATTCTCCAAATAACAGTCCTATTATCCCAGGCTCACTAGGCAAAAGGCATCGTCAGGTCAAGAGTCTGTTTATTCTATGTCTAGTTAGTTCTCCATGAATCACCTGTCTCCGCAAAAATCCCAAGTTAAGAGCGACTTTATAGAAGAGGGACTTCAGGACTTAAAAAAAAAATCCATCATATTTAGTTAAGCGTAGGTTTAAATTGCAAGTCTCTTAACAATTAATCATTTATGCAGGCCCTTTGTAGAATATTTCCCTTATTCCTGCTGAACCAGACATATTTGAAATTCATACTGAGTCTTCAATGCTTTTAAATAAAAAGCATCTTTTAAGTTACACTGCCTCTTTAGAATACCCCACTTTAAAACACTCGGGGTTTTACAAATGCCTTTTCAACAATCATTCTAAAAGCATCCTATTTTTATGGTAAATGCTAATACTCAAATAGTAAATGATCTGTAATAACAGAAAAGGCTTCCTAATAATAGACTTTAGAAAAATTAAATGGTGCTCGGTTTTGCAAAAGTGATTTTATGTAGTTTATAATGAGAGGCACGAACCTGATAAAACTTTAAATCCATTAAAGAAACATCACCTGGTAAGAAGGGGAAAGAGGCAATTATTTTGAATTTGAGACGTAGTATTCATGCCAGGTTTCCCCCGGTCTTATGCAAAAACGAGGAAAACTGGATGGATTACCCAGATTTGCGGCGAGACTAATTCCTAGGGAGCGCCCGAGGCAAGGGGCAGGGGGGTGCATTCTGGGAGATGATAGTGAGGGCAGACTTGGGACACCAGCACATAATTCCACGCGGGCCTTGCTACCAATCGTGTTTTACGCAGTTTAAAAATAACTGACCTATATATGAACATCATATATATTTGCTGTGAGTCAAAGAGAGAACAGAGAGATTCCTCTTTCTACTCGCAGTGAGCAGTGCCTGGTGATGGATTCTATTGGACTCTTCGTATGAGATGCCAAAAAGCAGCAGAATTCTGTGTCCTAGGATACTCTGAGGGCATCCAAAACAGGCCCTAAGACAACAGAAGTGGTTTGGCATAAAAGAACGGGGTCACCATGACCGGAAGAGGCAAGTAACACTTAGCATCAAGGAGTTAAGGGCTCTAGAAACTGCCTATGAACGTCAACTCTTACATTCGCTAAATTGTCTCGTAAACTGCATCCCCATCTTTGGAAGAGAGCTGGTCCTCCATCTAGGATCTCAAGACACGAATCAAAATATCGAAAGTCAGCACAATGACACTTCTGTTTGTGGATTACGCCAACAGGAAAACCACGGTACCCATGCATTTGTTAGGCGTTTTTCAAGGGTACCCCCTCCCCAGCCTACTTTCCGGGGATTTAAGTCGATTTGCTCCCATGTCCCCAGTGCCGCTTAATTGATTTACTCTTTGTAGACAAAAGTAGCAGGAAGTTCCTAAACTGATGTTTGCTTCCGACACGACACACTGAATAAGAACGATGTGCTCGCCCCAGAAGGAGTTCATTGTGGCTGATCGAGAGGGTCCAGTAATACTTGCAGACATGTCTGTGAGGCACAAAGTGCACTGTCTGACCATTTTTCTTCTCTTGCAATGGTGCTGCCTTTCACGGACCCCCTTCCCTGAGCACACACACCCCCATCTTTGACTGACTCCCTTCCCCACACACACACACCACCATCTTTGACTGACTCTCTTCCCCACACACACACACCACCATCTTTGACTGACTCTCTTCCCCACACACACACACCACCATCTTTGACTCACATCCTTCCCCACACACACCACCATCTTTGACTGACCCCCTTCCCTGTGCACACACACCCCCATCTTTGACCACATTCCGCATGCACACACACCCCCATCTTTGACCGACCCCATTCAGCAAGCACACACACCCCCATCTTTGA
>JAPYYM010000498.1:0-14611 GCA_028534135.1 Potos flavus
CAGTGGTGGCAGTCACTGTCTCCTATGCCCCTGGGTCAGCACGCTGCCTCTGGTGTTTATTTAGTATAATATCTGGTTTAATCCTCATAACAACACTACAGGGATGGTATTATTTTCCTACTTATCCTGACATTGTAGCTGAAGATGTTGGAGTCCAGAGAGGTAGGAGACCTTCCTGGATGTACCCAACATGAGTTTGTGACATCAGCATTCAGGACCTGCTTTGCTCTGGTCCTGATTGGAGGATTTCTGCCTTCTTCCTGCATTTATCCAATACAAGGAGCTCTCACCTTCTATGGCATTTATGACTTCAGCCATTGGGAAGCTCTCCCTTAGGACAAGCCAAAATCTGCCCCCTCCGAGTCCTGGCTGCACGGACTGCACAGAGCTTCATCCTAGGGTTAGCAACCCAAGTCCTTACTTCCTCCTTTAGATATGTTCCCTGCTGTAGACAACCAATGTCCCTCCCATGGGTCAGAGGTCAGATCTGGCCCATCCACACAAAGAGATTGAGTTGACTGTCACCCCCTTGTCCTGGGCACCCCCTCCTATTGACCAAAATCTTCAGCCTTAGCCTGGTAGTGATGGAAACTCCAGGTGAGATCGACACTCAGGATGCTGACTTTCTGAGTGGAAGTAAGGTAGCTTGTGGTTTCAGAGACCAGCTCCAGATATGCTCTCATCCCCACCTGCTCCTGTTTGGGGAAATCAAACTTCCCTGGGCTGTTCAGGGTTCTGGTAAAAAGCCCTAGCAGCTTCCTGAGACTTTTCAATACTGTAGTCATTTGTGTAGTCAATGGCTCTGATCCAAAAGAATAATAAAACTTCTCTCTTCCTAAGAGGCCTAAATCATGATAGCCTGTACAAGGTTCCTAGGTTAAGCCCAAAGGTTCCAGGAAGCCTGGGGAAGCTTCCTAAGTGGGCCAGCATGCAACATGCAAGAGCTTCAAATGTTTAAGAAGAAATGAGCCACAGAACTTGGAGAACAAGTCCGAAGACTTGTCATATTTAGGGTTTACTCATGCTTTTGAGATGCAAGTCATTGTTTATCTAGACACTGCTTTGGGAATTAACAAATTATTAAAAGGAATGGGAGGGGGTGGAAGGGAGGGGGCGGCTGGGTGATGGGCATGGGGAGGGTAAGTATTGTGGTGAGCTCTGAGTATTGTGTAGGACCGATGATTCACAGACCTGTACCCCTGGAACAAATAATACATTATATGTTAACAAAAAAAAAGAAAAGAAAAGAAAAGAAAAAAGAAAGGCATGAGTGGGAAGGGAGGGTAGAAGAAATTACTAGAAAAAAAGGAATGGGAGGTTCAATTCATAAATATAGCTTTTGTATATAAATACAAATATTTATACAAATACAAATACAAAGCTTAAATAACTGAGTTCTTCCCCCAATCCCCATTCTCATTTTCCTAGGATTTTGATCAAGGATGTGAGAGCAAATCTATATTTAATCGACAAGGCTTAATAAGACAATCTTTAATATTAATCTATTATAAGATCGTGGAGATTATAGAGCTATGCTCTCCCATCTGATAGCTACTATCAACACGTGGCTCTTTAGCACTTGAAATGAGGCCAGTCTGAAATGAGATGTGCCTTCGGTGTAATATACACACCTGATTTCAAAGACTTAGTATGAAAGAAAGAATGTGAAATATTTCATTAGTAATTTTTTTTAAAGTAAGCTCTACGCCCAACATGGGGCTTGCATTCATGACCCTGAGATCAGCAGTTGCATGGTCTACCGACTGAGCCAGACGGGTGCCCCACATTAATAATTTTCATATTGGTTACATGTCAAATGATAATATTTTGGATACATTGGGTTAAATAAAATATCTTTGTGAAATTAAAAAAACAAAACAAAACAGTAAAACCAAAGACTTGAGCTGAGACGTTTAGGGAGCTATCTGGCTCCTGGGGAGATTTATTTACTTGCCAAAGAGTTGGAGTAAGAAGATATTCAAGCAGGGGAGAGTGGCAGTTGCTTTCTTCTCCTTGATAATCAGGGAAAGGAAGTCTTCCTTGTTGCTCCCCTATAGGTTGTCTGGCTACTGTCATGGGCCAGTTAACTTGGCTCTTATCCCATCATCCTAGCGCACAGGGCGCCAGACATTTACTATTTCCTGGGAGAGATTTAGTAAGCCTGTCTCTGATCCAGAACACCTCGTGTGCACATTTGGGATAAAATTAATAAAAATGAACATTAAAAACCCAAGAGAGAGGCACAAAGAGAATCTAAAGGGGGAGATAAGACTGAAACATAAGCAGAAACTCAGATTAAGACAGAATGTGCTTGAGGGAGTGAGAAACAGACAAATCCAGGGAAAGGCTGAGAGGAAGTGTGGCTGAGAGGCCAAAAGAGAAGGACCCAGTGAACTTGTGTGTTTATTCATTCACTGAGTATTTATTGAGCACCTGTAGTGTGCACATGCTTTATTCTAAATTGGAGATAAGCAGCGGACAAAATTTATGTTCTAGTAGGAGGAATCAGTCAAAAAAAAAAAACAAACAAAAAACTCCAAGTAAAATATGCTTGTCAGATGGTAATAAATGTTATAGGGAAAAATAGAGCAGGGGAAGGGAGATGTGAGATTTAAAATCAGGAAGTTGGGAAAAGCCTCACTGAAAAGGTGACATTGGGTAAAGACCTGAGGGAGAGGAGGATGGAAACCATGTCTGAAAGAGTGTTCCAGGCCGAGGAGCCAGCAAACCCAAAGGCCAAGGCCGGCGTGAGCAGGTCCTCCTGCCGGTGGAGCTAGTAGGGTCAGTGTGGTCTTGGAGAGTCAGAAACTTGGGGAATAAGTGGGTGACAAACTGGGGAGGGGCCACAGCCAGGGAAGGGGGAGGCTGGAAAGCACGGATTGGGGGGTGGGGGAGAAAGGAAACACTCCTCCCAAACATGTTTCTGTCTTTTCTGTGGCATGAGAGGCCCAGTCTCCCTGCTGTTGTAATTTCTGGCTCCAGGCTGAGCCAGGGAGGGGGTGGTGGATGGGCCAGGACAGGTGGCCTTGACATGTGATGCCTGTCCACTGACCACTCAGTCCTCACTTTTAGAACGGTTTCCAGAAGTGATGGAAAGGGGTGGGCAGGACAACTAAATATAGTCCTGGGGCCAAGATTCCGTCTGGGAGGGTCTGTCTGCGATTCACTGTGTGCCCTCACTGGTGGTGTCCATTGCTAGCTGCGCCTGTGAGTCCCCCCTCTGTGCTCTGGGCTTGCTGTTTGCCCTTTGCCTGTCTTCAGACACAGCTCTGACCCCCCTAAGGCTAGGCCTGACCTTGAGTGGGCCTCCCGGGAGTCTCTCTTTACCCAAGATCTCCAACCAGACCTGTGAGTCCTGTGGGTCCTGTGGGCCTGGAGATATGGGGGAGGGGAGGCCTGGGGATCCTGGAGAGGTAGGAGGGTAGGGGGTGGGGGCCCTGGGGATTTGGGGCAGGGGCTGAGGCCTGGGGCTAAGACAGGGGAAGGACTGCAATCTGGATCCTGTTTAGGAACTGGGATTGAGACAAGGTCCCTGTTAGTGGCTATTTTGGGGGCTGGGACTGAGAAATGCAGCTGAGACTGCTTTTGGGATCAAAACCGAGTCCCCCTTCCGCGTTAGCTAGAACCAGAGTTCCTTTTCTGTATGCGACGTGAGGTCTTCATAGGCTGGGGATGCTCCCTGTCTAGGTCTGGGGCCGGGTCTAGCTCGGGGCTCCGCAGAGCCTCCCTGACTGACCCCTCCTCCACTCAGGTCCGTCATGTCGGCTGCGCCGGGCCTCCTGCACCAGGAGCTGTCCTGCCCGCTCTGCCTGCAGCTGTTCGACGCGCCCGTGACAGCCGAGTGCGGCCACAGCTTCTGCCGCGCCTGCCTGAGCCGCGTGGCGGGGGAGCCGGCGGCGGACGGCACGGTGCCCTGCCCGTGCTGCCAGGCACTCACCCGGCCACACGCGCTCAGCACCAACCTGCAGCTGGCGCGCCTGGTGGAGGGGCTGGCGCAGGTGCCGCAGGGCCATTGCGAGGAGCACCTCGACCCCCTCAGCATCTACTGCGAGCAGGACCGAGCGCTCGTGTGCGGCGTGTGCGCCTCGCTCGGTTCGCACCGCGGCCACCGCCTGCTGCCCGCCGCCGAAGCCCATGCGCGCCTCAAGGTGCGGGGATCAGGCAGCCTGCGGCGGCGGGGGAACCCGGGCGGGACGGGATTGTTGGCGGGAGCGGGGTCTGGCCGATCTGGAGGTCGCCGCATTGGCCTGGATTCTGCGCTTCAGGGCCGGGGGCGCCTGGAGCTGCGGGGGGCGCGGGCTGGGCGAGGCCGCTGGGGAATCCGGGCAGACGAGCTGAAGGCGGAGCCTGGCGGAGAAGCGAGCCCGGAAGAGGCACACAGGGGCGGGCCCTGGGGAACGGCTGCGGCCCCAGCCTAGATTTCCCGGGCTTAGCGGCTGGAGCGCGCCGAGAAATGCGGGGGCGCCGCCGCCCGGCGGAGCCGGCTGAGTAGGGAGGAGAACTGGTGTCTGGGTCCGCGGCCGCCGCCCTTCCGCGGGCGTAGGCTGGGAAGGTAGGACTAGAGGGGCGGAGCCTGGGGTCGGGCGGCAGGGGGCGGTGTGGGCCGAGGCCGCCAGGCTGCTTCGCTGGGGCCCACGTTCTCCTCCGAGCTGCAGAGCTTATGCGGGCCCCAGAGTCACTACATCCGGCGGGGAGGGCAAGGCAGGCCTGGGAACGCTCCTCTGTGCGCAGGCCCAGGTTGGCACTGAGACCCAAATCCGGGCTGTTTTTCTGGATGGAGCTGGAAGTCTTGAACGCTTGCTAACAGAGCCCGAATACAGTTGCGCGCACCCCAAGGTTTGCGATTCCCACGGGTGCCCAGAAAAGATACCCAGACATTAGCGAATACACACACACACACACACACACACACACACACACACTGGCTCGTTCATGTCAGACGTGTGGCAAATCACACGCATGTAGCCACGGGAGAGTGTGTGTCTACACAGGCCCAGGAAGGTCTGCCATGAAGCATTTGTCGGGCTGGGGAACAATAAACGACAGGTGCGGGAGACGGACGAGGAGGGTTCTGGAGACAGGGAGCTGTCCTTAGCCCCGGCAGTGAAGCTGTCATAGGCTTCTCGGGAATGATGAGTGGGGCTTCTGTGGGATATCTTTGCCCACAAACATTAGCGTTGTACTGCACTTCTGCTTGGCCCCCAGACTTCTAAAGAGGGTAGACCACCGTCCTCAGAAGGATATTCGAGGTCCCCAGACTCTCTCAGGGTCGCAGCCTTACCGTCCCTGCCCCAGCTGCCTTGCCCAGTCCTGCCCAGTGCCGATTGGTGGTCTCTTAGACCAGTGCGGAAGCTTCTTCTTCCCGAGGGCCTTCCCAACCCAGGCTCACCTTTGCTGGTAACACCAGAACTCCCAATCTGGGCCCAAGAGAGAGATCTGCAAAGAGGGAATAGAGTCCATGACATGGAACAGAGCACCAGGTGACCCAGGAGCCTTGAGGAGGCAGGGAGGTGGGATACATTCTGCCAGGATCCGAATCAGCCCAGCCCTAAGCCACAGGGAAGGGCTGGCAGGAATTCTGAAGAAGGGACCCAAGAAGGGTCTGACGGAGTGGGGAGACAGGAAGGCTGGGGCTGGGCTGGATGCCTAGGTCCCTGACGACGAAGAGGGCCTGGGTCCAGAGACCATGTACAGGACTCAAGAGTGGTTGAATGGATCTGCCAGGAGCAGGGGACCGATGCGACCTCCTGAAACCAAGCTGCCTCCTCCTGCGTGCTAATGTCGCACAGCGTGACTGCCTTGGGTTTGGAGCCCTACAGAACAGTAGTGCTCCCCGCAGAGGGCCACCAGCTCGTGGGGACTCTAGTTGCGGGAGGGACCCCCGCAGAACATTCTGAAAGCCTTGGTGCAGCGGCTCCTCCCCCAGCTTCAGTTTGAACTTCTTGAGCTCGTCAGCGGTCAAGTTTTCCCTGCGCAGCCAGGATGGTGTCACGCTTCTTCCTCATGGCTTAGCCCTCTTGCCACTGAATCTCTGAGTACTCCATGCTGAGAACCACCAGGTCCTCCCTGTCCTGCGGCAGGCTGGAGCATGATCTGGCGGCTGGCCACGGGGCCCATGGGCTAATCCCGGGGCTTCCGCTAAGACTGGGACTCATCCGCAGGCAGAGCCTAGAGGGTCTCTCAGTTTCCCATAGGGGGAGTGGGGAGGGGGCTGCAGATCTGTCACAACCACGGGTGAGGGGAGGAAGACTGCTCCCATTCTGCAAAAGAGGAAACTGAGTTTGGAAGCCATGGAGACAGGCCTGGGACCATCAGATTCCAGGGTGGTACACTTTTCCCACGAAGAGCGACTTTGGCAGGGCCTCCTAGTTTCCCTACACCTGCATTTCAGAACTCACTAACTGGCAGGCCTACGGTAGGATCCCCCCACAAATGTGTTTGGTACACCCAGCAGATATATATTTAAAGTAAGCTTTACCCCCAAGGTGGGGCTGGAGCTCACCCCCAGGAGATCAAGGATCTCTCGCTCTACCAGCTGAACCAGCCAGGTGCCCAAACACAGCAGACATTTTCATTAAATTGCCTGCCCCCCCCACCCCCCCCAGCCCTTGGGTGGGCAGGAAGGCTGACTGGCGTGTTTCGCTGTTGTTGTGCTTTTAAGGATGGGGTAAAGCCCAGGGCGATGAGGAGGCTGCGTTTCTTCCTCATACACCCTACACTCACCCCGAGAGCCCTGCCTTGTCACCTCTGCTGGAGGACACCAGGCCGCATTTGCGTTCGTCACCCTCACAAAGACCTGTGCTAGGGGTGCTGACTGCCGAGGGTGTGGGATTAGCGACGGGAGGCCAGGGAGAGCTTCCCAAAATAGACAGTGGGAGGGTAGGGCGTTCTCGACATGGGGACCAGTGCCAGCGAGGGCCCAGAGATCTGCCCACGAGTTTGGGGAGCAGGGAGATGCCCACCTGACTTGGGGGGGGAGCCGGCGTTGAGGCCGAGCCAGAGAGGGGAGGCCTAGGGAGGGACGCGTGGGGCCGGGGGCAGCCCCGTCACTTTCTGCCTCTCCGCCTCAGACACAACTGCCGCAGCAGAAGCTGCAGCTGCAGGAAGCATGTATGCGCAAGGAGAAGAGCGTGGCGGTGCTGGATCACCAGCTGCTGGAGGTGGAGGTGAGCGGCTCAGTGTGGCAGGACCTGGGCACCGGGCGTCGGGCGAGGGCTCCCAGCCCAGTGCTCTTGCCTGTCTGCTCCCGCAGGAGACAGTGCGTCAGTTCCGGGGGGCTGTCGGGGAGCAGCTGGGCAAGATGCGGGTGTTCCTGGCGGCGCTGGAGGGCTCCTTGGACCGGGAGGCAGAGCGTGTGCGGAGTGAGGCGGGGGTCGCCTTGCGGCGCGAGCTGGGCAGCCTGAACTCTTACCTGGAGCAGCTACGGCAGATGGAGAAAGTCCTGGAGGAGGTGGCTGACAAGCCACAGACGGAGTTCCTCATGGTGAGCACTGGGTGACCTTCCCTCTCTGCTTCTCAGCCAGGGTTCAGGGCCTAGAGACCTCATCTCATTGTCAGACATGGACTTTGAGATCCAGAGAGGGGCAGGGACAAGGCCGGGTCACACATGGAGGAGGGGTGGGCCCCTGGGCTGCTGGTATGGTTGTTTAGGTTGCACACTGCACAAGGACACTGAATCTAAGTGGGCACCATTCATATCATAGACCTTGTAGGTTTGTATGTTTATTTGGACAATCTTCTACCTGGTGGAATTGGTCTCTTGAGGAAAGGGAGTATGTTTTTATAGTTCACACAGAGGTAAAGGGCTAGGGTTGGCTTTAAATTCTTTAAATTCTGGGTTTCTTTTGGCTTTTTCTGATTCTTCCTGACCCCCCAGTTAGCATTCCAGGTGGTCCATCCATCCTTAGAAGTTCCCAGTGTCTCCCCTGCTTGCCTCACGTCCATCTCTTTGTCTCTCTTTCCAGAAATACTGCCTGGTGACCAGCAGGTGAGATCAACTTGGCCCTGCCCCTTTTCCCAACTTGCCCTAGTCTTCAGGGACACTTGCTGGCTTACCCTCTAATCGCAGCAAGACTGTACATCCCATTCCATCCACCGCGATCTTCCTGCGTTTGTCTTGAGCACAGAAATGACCCTGACCCTGACCCGGTCCTTCTCCCCAGGGATGTCCCAGACTGGTGGCGGGGACGGACGTGGGCGGGGACACAGGCATCAGTAGGTGCTTAGTGCTGCCGAGGACGGGAAGGGGGTGGCCGGGGTAGGCTTTGCAGAGCAGCGCACATTTGCGTGGGGTGCTGGAGGAATGACGGGAGTTGGGGAGGTGAAGACTGGGGGAGGAGACACTGCAGGCAGAGAGAAGGGCAAAGGCCAAGACTGGTAAGAGGGAGAGAAGATGAAGCCGATGTGGTAGGTGAGGGCAAACTGAAGGGCTGAGGAGCTTGGCCCTTATCCCAACAGAAGGATCTTCTTAAAAAATTATTTTATTTTATTTTATTTTTTTTTGTGGGGGCGCCTGGCTGGCTCAGTTGGTGGAGTCTGTGACTCTTGATCTTGGGATCATGACTTTGAGCCCCACATTGGGTGTAGAGATTACTTAAGTAAGTAAATAAAACATTGTGTAGAATATACACGATGTAAAGTTTGCCATTCAACCATTTTTTGGTGTGTCCATTTTAAGTTCAGGGGCATCCACCACCATCTCCCTCCAGAACTTTCTCATCCTTCCAAAGGGAAACTCTGACAGAGTTTTAAGCCAGGGGTGATGCAGGAGAGATCCTGGAACTCCACCGCAGCCCCTGTCCCCCTCTCTTTGGGGTAACGCCTCATGCCCTGCCCCCGCCCCGTGCCTCCTCCAGGAAATCCCTCCACACACACCTGCCCCCACCTTCCCGCCCCCAGGCTACAGAAGATCCTGGCAGAATCGCCACCGCCTGCCCGGCTGGACATCCAGCTTCCTGTCATCTCAGATGACTTCAAATTCCAGGTGTGGAGGAAGATGTTCCGGGCTCTGATGCCAGGTACTGGGGAGGGGCTGTCTCCCGGGTTTGTGTTTGTCACCGTGAGGTTGAGGGGAGGTCCCGGCTATGCAAGAGAGGCCTCTCAGTCCCAGCTGGGAGGTCATCAAAGAAGGTGCCCATTGCCCCTTTACCTCTGGGGTTTGCCCTGCACCCTTGTAACCTGTGCTCAGAGAAGGACCTTTGAGGGCATGGGATTCACGGGTGGGTGACTGACGTGGGGAGGGCTCTGCTTACCGGGAAGCTGCCACTGCCGTTGGCAAGCTGGGGAGACTGGGGCCTGGGGGTCGAGCCCCATGGGATCCTGGGTCAGTTCCTGCCCCCGCCAGATGGTGGCGATGGTCATGGCTGCTAGCTGGAGGCTGAGGATGTGCAGACCTGGTGCCCTGGGGACGGGCCTAGGCCAGAGAGTAACTCTGGTGGCCTGTGGCTGGGGAGGCCCCTAAGGGCTCTGCCTCCTCTCTCTGAGAGCTAGGTCACAATGAGGTGCCATCGCTTACAGAACTCCAGGCCACATGCGCAGGGCTGGTATAGCCCTGACGGTCCTGGGGGGCGGGGAGGGCTGGGAGGGGGTGCTGTTTTATCCAAGGCGAGATTAAGGCCCAGAGACTGGCTCCAGACTGACTGCCATCATACAGCTGGGCGAGGCTGGGGCTGGCCTAGGACCAGGCTTCCTGACTGTCTCCTGCTTTGCGACCTGGGCTTCAGCTACTGACTTACATGCCTTGTATCCACGGAATCCTCCCTACCTTGGAAGCAGGCAGTTACGGCCTGGCTTTTCAGCGGAACCGACTTAAGCTCAGAGAGGTCCAGTCTTTGGCCCAAGCCAGGAAGCAGAGAGGGACTCACCTCCCAAAGATGCTGGGGGGATGGGGGCAGACCTGCTGGCCCTTAAGTTGGTTGGGAGGAGCTTGCAGGAGGCAGACACACAGGGGCCTGACCACTCCTCCTCCCCTCCCCCACCCCCCCGCAGTTATGAAGGACCTGACCTTTGACCCGAGCACGGCCCACCCGAGCCTGGTTCTGTCTCCCTCTGGCCGCCGCGTGGAGTGCTCAGACCAGAAGGCGCCGCCGGCCGGAGAGGACCCGTGCCAGTTCGACAAGGCTGTGGCGGTGGTGGCGCGCCAGCTGCTGTCTGAGGGCGAGCACTACTGGGAGGTGGAGGTGGGCGATAAACCGCGCTGGGCCCTCGGCGTGATTGCTGCCCAGGCCAGCCGCCGTGGCCGGCTGCACGCCGTGCCCTCGCAAGGCCTCTGGCTGATCGGGCTGCGAGACGGCAAGATCCTGGAGGCGCACGTGGAGGCCAAGGAGCCGCGCGCCCTGCGCACCGCGGAGAAACGGCCGTCGCGCATCGGGATCTACCTGAGCTTTGCTGATGGAGTCCTCTCCTTTTATGATGCCAGCGACGCCGACGCCCTCGAGCTGCTCTTTGCTTTCCACGAGCGTCTGCCCGGGCCCGTGTACCCCTTTTTCGACGTGTGCTGGCACGACAAGGGCAAAAACGCTCAGCCACTGCTGCTCGTGGGGGCTGATGGCGAGGAGGCCTGAGCCTCCCGCTGGGTTGGGGAGGGTTGCAGGGTCCTGCAGGCCTGGAAGGAGGTAGGGCGGGCAGGGATTGTCAGGACTGATGGCAGGGCGGAGGGGATTGGGGACTGGAGACTCTAAGAGTTCTGAGAAGTCGGGGGTTAGAGGGGTTGGGGTGGGTGTGGGGAAGGGAGATCTAAAGTCAGGTCAGCGAGGAAACCCCGGTTTGGGAATCAGGAAGCCCCAGGGTTCCAGGAAGAAATTGAAGTTGAGGGAAGGAGTGAAAAGGGTCAGGGGTCGCGGTGGGGGTGGCGGACCGGAAGAACTCTGTAGGGCAAGGAGCCCCTTCCCCTTCTTCCTGGTGGCCTTGGGGCAGGGAGTTCAGACTCACCGCACAGAAAGATCTTTCCATTCACGGTTCTACAACTTAGGCATGTATCAAAACCACTTTTTCAAAGCATGTAACAGTGACTTGTTAAAGCACAGTGCTGAGTTTCTGGCTCACTAGGTCTGGGGGCAGACCAGAAGTTTGCTCTTCTCACAAGTTCCTGGGGCCGTACTGCTGCTGCCGGTTACACGTGGGATCACCTGGAGAACCCTGGACTTGGACGCCGGTCTGTTCGGTCAGCTTTCCATTACACGGAGTCAGTTATCAGAGAGCTACCAGCTGCCAGGAATAGAAAACCCACACTATATTCCTCTGGAGGTTCAACAGTCATTGAAAAACTGCCAGAGCCCATGCTGAGTGAATAAACCGACCCCCGACTGGTTCCCTTTGCCTCTGGAGTATGTTTACTGAGTGTCTTGGACATTGAAGTAATCCCTCAAGTTGCCAACCCAGAGAAAGAGCCTGATGCCAATCCCAGCCCGGGCCCTGCGGCTTGTGGAGAATAGAAGGCTCCCCCCGTCCCCCCTCCTCCTGCTTCTCCTGGGTTGTCCCCTCGCTGCTTACTCACTGGTTCACACCTTCTTTGGTTTTAGTTCAACGGCCCATTTCTTGGGCTCTGGAGTTACCACTGAGGCCCAGAGTGAGAGTTCCTCTTCCTCAGAGGGAAAGGCCCGTGGGGACTCAGGCAGGTGGGACTGGAGGGTGCTGTCCCTCCTATCCTGAGAGGCGATGGTGTGGGGCCTTTTTCTCTCCATGCCAGGATGCTGCTGCTGATGTGTGAAAGGGCCCGGGAACACTTGGAAACAGGTGCCAATATGGAAATTTTCTTGGGGGATAGAGTGAAAGGAAGGTGTGGGTGGGGTAAGAAAGGCCTCAAGATCTGGCTGGGGCGCATTCCTGGGTGTGCCTCCCAGAGGAATTGCTCTCGGACACTGAAGAGAGGGTTAATTTGAGAAGATGTTTCATGCTAGAGAGTAAAGTAAAAAGGTTATTTGGTTGTAAAATTCAGCAGCGTTAATAGAGATGATTATATTCAGACTCCTTCCCCATTAAATCTTTGTGAAGAGACCTATTGCTAGGCCTAGTAACCTCTTATTGTCCACCTGGCTTTCAGTCTTGACCCATTTCATCTTTCCGAAAACACAAATGGGGTGGTAGGATCCAGTTGCTCAAAACTTTCAACAACTCTGTGTTGCCTGCAAGAGAAAGCCCTAGATCTTTGGCTCAGCATTTGGGACACCCTGCTATATTCTCCAGCCATATCTACACTCCGGCCCTACTGACCTCTAGGGGTCCCTGCGCCACCACACCACAAAACTCTGTTAGGAATGTTTTTTTTTGCCTCCCACTCATCCTACAGGAATTTCCCGAAACACCACTATTTCCTATTCTCTCTAGACTCCAGCTCGCCTTTACAAGGTGCATTCCAATATCCTCCCCGTCACGGGCCGACGATATCCAAGAACCCAAAGCCCCTTCCTGAAGAATTAGGTGCTCTGAGAAATAGATGCCAAGACAGCATTAAATGTCAGGGGTTTTATGATGGAAGATGCCCGTGTGGAAGCAAACGGGGCTGTTGGATTGTGATGCCAGTCTGACCCTGAGTGAAGGAGAGAGGGAGGGAATTTTGGGTGAAGGTGTCCTTGATGGTTGTGGGGACTTCTCCACGAGCTGCCCGTGCAGGGAGCCTTGCGTGTCCCAGTATGGGCCTGCCTTTGTGTCCCTGCCATGTCTGGGTCAGTGCTGGGAGCTGGCTGTGGTGCTCGGCACAGGTGCAGGGATGGATTTCACAGCTCTTTAGCTGCTGCCCTCAGTCTTTGCTCCCCTTTGTTGGAGTTCTGTCAGGAAAATTTCCTTTCACAGCCACCGCAAGTTCTTTCTACATAAAGTTACCTTGGCTCGAGCTGTGTGCATTGAGGGAAACAACCCTGTGACCTTGCTTATGGCTGACTGAGTGTGAGAGAGGGGGTCCCTGAGGCAAAGGCTGTCATGATGAGACAAGTCTGTGGGAAACTGCCTAGTCAGAGTGTTCCTTGTTGGATGGTGGCCACCTGGCCCATCTAGAATCTTCCTGGCAATGTAGGAAGGTGAAATGGGAACACAGAGCTGGGTTCCTCTGGCACCCATGTCTCCAAAGACCAGAAACTAACCCTCATGGAGATTCAATGAACCCAGATCAACTGGCTGCTGAGAGGTTTCCTGTGCCTCCTGACTTCCTTGTGTACAGGAACAAACTGGCGCCTGCCAGGGCCATGCTACACTGTGAAAAAAAACCCTTTTATTGAGAGCTTGATATTTGCTATTTTATCTGTCCTCATAGCTCTAGGCCTCACAATGACTAGAGCCCCTACTAGGCTCTGTTGCCTCTTTTTTATTTTTTTTTAAAAATTATTTATTTATATTTTTAAAATTTTATTCTTTCAGTGTTTGAAGATTCATTGTTTATGCACCACACCCAGTGCTCCATGCAATACGTGCCCTCCTCATTACCCACCACCAGGCTCACCCAACCCCCTACCCTCAACCCTCCAAAACCCTCAGTTTGTTTATCAGAGTCCACAGTCTCTCATGCTTTGTCTCCCCCTCCGATTTTCCCCAATTCACTTTTCCTTTCCTTCTCCTAATGTCCTCATGTTTTTCCTTATGCTCCATATGTAAGTGAAATCATATGATAATTGACTCTCTCTGCTTGACTTATTTCACTCAGTATTATCTCCTCCAGTCCTGTCCATGTTGATACAAAAGTTGGGTATTCATCCTTTCTGATGGAGGCATAATATTTCATTGCATATATGGACCATATCTTCTTGATCCATTCATCTGTTGAAGGGCATCTTGGCTCTTTCCACAGTTTGGCGATTGTGGCCATTGCCATGAACATTAGGGTACATGTGGCCCTTCTTCTCACTACATCTGTATCTTTGGTGTAAATACCCAGTAGTGCATTTGCAGGGTCATAGGGTAGCTCTATTTTTTAAAAAAATTATTATTTATTTATTTTTTTTATTTTTTAAAATTTCTTCAGGAGTCTCCACACTGTGGCTGCAGCAACTTGCATTCCCACCAACAGTGGAAGAGGGTTCCCCTTTCTCCACCTCCTCTCCAACATTTGTTGTTTACTGTCTTGTTGATTTTGACCATTCTAACTGGTGTGAGGTGGTATGTCAGTGTGGTTTTGATTTGAATCTCCCTGATGGCTAATGATGATGAACATTTTTTCATGTGTCTGTTAGCCATTTGTATGTCTTCTTTGGAGAAGTGTCTGTTCATGTCTTCTGCCCATTTTTTGACGTGATTCTTTTTTTTTTTTTAAAGATTTTATTTATTTATTTGACAGAGAAAGAGAGGTCACAAGTAGGCAGAGAGGCAGGTAGAGAGACAGGGGGAAGCAGGCTCCCTGGTGAGCAGAAAACCCGATGCGGGGCTCTATCCCAGGACCCTGAGATCATGACCTGAGCTGAAGGCAGAGGCTTTAACCCACTGAGCCACCCAGGCGCCCCTGTGATTATCTGTTTTTTGAGAGTTGAGTTTGAGGAGTTCTTTATAGATCTTAGATATCAGACCTTTGTCTGTAGTGTCATTTGCAAATATCTTTTCCCATTCCGTGGGTTGCCTGTTTGTTTTGTTGTCTGTTTCCTTTGCTGTGCAGAAGCTTTTTATCTTGATGAAGTCCCAAAAGTTCATT
>JAPYYM010000499.1:0-14609 GCA_028534135.1 Potos flavus
TTTCAGAATTTCTCAAGGGTTTCATAAGCAAAATTTATATATGGGGAAATACATAAATTTTAAATGTACCAATTAGTTTTGACAAATGTATATACCCATATTAACACAAACCTCTATCAAGATAAAGAACATTATCATCACCCCCAAAATTTCCCTCATGAGTTTCCTGGTCCAATTACTGCCCCTAACCTTCCTGTTCGGATATGTTTTCACCACAAATTTATTTTGCTTGTTCAAGGACTTGACATGAATGGATCCATACAGTAGGTATTCTTTTTCTGGAAGTTTCTCATGCAGCCTAAAGGTTTTTGGGATTCATCAATGTTGTTGCATGAATCAGGAGTTCTTTTTTATGGCCAAAAAGTATCCCAGTTTAAGCATAAGCAGAGAGAGAGGGAGAAGCAGACTCCATGCTGAGAAGGGAGCCCAGTGCTTGGCTGGGTCCCAGGACCCTGGGATCATGCCCTTAGCCGAAAGCAGACATTTAACCGGTGCCACACAGGTGCCCCTTGTGGCTCTTCTAAATAAAGCTGCCATGAACATTCTTCTCCAAGTCTTTTTATGGACATGTGTTTCTATTTCACCTTGGAAAAACACCTAGAAGTAAAACTGTAGGTCCCAGGGTGCATACGTGTTTGGTTTTACAAGAAATTACCAGACTTTTGTCCAAAGCGGTTGCACAATTGTACATGTCCACAAAAGACTTAAGAGCTCTCGTTGTTTCATATCCTCACCAAACTTTGTTGTCAGTCTTTGTAAATTTAGCCACTCCCTCATTACGGTTAAATCTGCATTCCTCTGATGATTAATGATGCTTAGCATTTTTTGCTCCTAATCGATTTGTACATCTTCATTGGTGAACCATCTGACCAAGTTTTGGCCTCTGTTTTTATTGAATTGCCTTTCTTATCACTGAGTTGTAGAAGTGCTTATGATTGGGGGCAACAATCCTTTGTCAATGATATGTATTTTGTCAATTTCTTGATGTTTTCTCATTAGCTCAAATTTTCAATTTTCATTAAATCCAAGTTATCAGTTGTTGTTTTTTTTTTTAAGATTTTATTTATTTATTTGTCAGAGAGAGAGAGAGAGAGAAAGAGAGAGAGCACAAGCAGGCAGATTGGCAGTCAGAGGCAGAGGGAGAAGCAGGCTCCCTGCCGAGCAAGGAGCCCAATGTGGGACTCGATCCCAGGACCCTGGGATCATGACCTGAGCCAAAGGCAGCCGCTCAACCAACTGAGCCACCCAGGCGTCCCATGGTTATCAGTTTTTATGGTCTGGGCTTCCTGTAACCTAAAAAACATAAGTTTGCCCCCAAAGATATTTTCCTGTTTTCTTCTAAAAACATAACGTCAGTTTTTATTTCTAGGTTTGTAATCCACTTCAAATTAATTTTTATGGATGCTATAAGGTAGACATTGATATTCCAGTGTTTCGCAGTACTTTTTTTGGTTTAAGATTTTATTTATTTGTCAGAGAGGGGGAGGGAGAGAGAGAGAGAGTGCATGCACACAAGCAAGGGGAGTGGCAGGCAGAGGGAGAGGCAAGTTCCCCAGCCGGATTCGGGACTCGATCTCAGGACCCCTAGGACCATGACCTGAGCTGAAGGCAGATGCTGAACTGACTGAGCCACCCAGGTGTCCCACAGTACCATTTTTTAAAAATAATTTCCTCTCTCCATTGGAATGTTTTGGCACCTGTGTTGGTAACCAGTTAACTGTGTAAGTATGGGTCTATTATTGGGCTCAATTCTGTTGTTTGTCGATTTGTTGTTTTTTGTTTGTTTGTTTCATGAAGCCATCACAAAGTTTTGATTACGACAGTTTTATAGGAGTAATAAAGTCAGAATTTGTTTTCAAGATTTCTTGGGATATTCTAGGTCCATTTCATTTTCATATATATTTTAGAATCACCTTGTCTTTCTACAAAACAAAAAACCTAATAGGACTTTCGCTGGAATTACATTAAATCAAGATATCAATCTTGAAATAGAGATCTCAGCACGACATGCTACATTAAGTGCAATTTTTAAAAAATTATTTTTCCAGGGCACCTGGCTGACTCAGTCGGTGTAGCAGACAACTCTTGATCTCCGGGTTGTGGGTTCAGGCCCCATGCTGGGTGTAGAAATTACTTAACAATAAATCTTAAAAAAATTATTTTTCCCATTTTTTGTGCTAGCATGTAAAAATACCTTTAAGTTTGTATGTCAACAACATATCCTGTGACCTTGCTAAATTCATTAATCCCTGTGTTGCAGATTCTTTAGGATATTTTGTACAATCACATATGTAATCTGTAAATAGTTTAACTGCCTCCTTTACAATCTGGATTTCCTTTTCTTCTCTTATTGTACTATCTAGGACATCTGAAACAAAAACAGAAAGAGGAGAGTGGACACTCTTGCCGGTTTTAGGGTGAAAACATTCAGCATGTCACCATTAAGTAAAATATTAGTTGAATATGTTTCATAGATTCATTTTATCTGGCAAACTTCTCTATCATTCCTACTGTCTCAAGTACTTGTTATAAATGAATGTTTCACATCGTTAAATTTTTCTGCATTTATTTAAATCATCATGTAACCTTTTTCCTCTATATTGTACTTTGGGTGAATTGCATAGATTAATTTTCAAATACTTAACTTTGCATTTGAAGGGATAAACTCGATTGGTTTGTGATATAATCATACTTCGCCTTGCTGCATTCTACTTAATAATATTTTGCTAAGGCTCTCCTTTTTGAAAAAAGATTTTTTTTGGTTTAAGATCAGGATTGTAAAAGCTACATAAAATGTGTTCTCGCCCTTCTCTATCTCCTGAGAGACTTTGAGTGAGATTGGTATTATTCCTTCCTTAATTGTTTGATAGAATTCACCAGTGAAATCATCTGGGCCATGACTACCTTTTAATAATCGCTGTGTCCCAGGCACTATGTAAGACATTTTATCTTAGGTTTCAAATGACATAATACATTATTTAACACATGTCAAAATCAAGGACTGGCAACGATTAAGTAATTTACCCAAGGGCATGTTGCTAAGATGTCAGACATAAACACACAGTTATGGTTAGCCCTAAAGTTTTCCCTATCCCACAAAAAGTCATGGTAGACTGCAAGTTATACATATAAGTACCACTTAAGAAATGCTATCACTTAAGAAATGGCATTCATTAAAGGAGCAAGTGGCTCTGCTGGTCATGGGTACCTTTTCAAGAGAAAAAGTTATTTCTCTAAACTATATTAAATTCAAAGTTCAATTTCAGACATGCCACTGAGTCTTTAAAAAAGGTATATTAGACAATGAAGTTAGTTACATTTACTATTAACCCCAGATCATATTCACTCCAAATACACTCCAAATATATTCACACACGCATACATTCACTCCGTCCCATTTTTGTTTCAAATAGTTGATGATGTAATTGTGCTTATCTAGAGCCTACAAGAATGCTCAGTAAGTCACTATGCTTTTTCCCTCACTAGTAGCTCAACATCCTACAAAGGGCCTGAGAAGACTTTCTAGAATGCATTAGAGGGTGGGGTGCTAATTAGTAAATAAAAGGACCTTATAAAGAAATCACATTTGTGCAGCATGAATTACAAAAAAAAAAAAAAATTAAAAAACTAAAATAATTTAAAAAACCGATACTAAAAACAAACACCCAGACCTTTAGATTCTTTACGGTTCCCTGGTAACCCAAAAGAGGTAGATCCTATTTGTTTCTCAAGATATTTCATTGCCTAAGGGTTTAGGTCATGAATCAAAAATGGAAAAAAAAAAAAAAAAAAAAAAAACACACCCATGGTGTCAGGCATACTGGTAAGTTGGTCGTGTATTGATTTTTCTTACATGTGAAAAGAATTTTAGAAAGAGGTTGCAGACACAATACACTAATATTTCTAATATTTGTAATAGTATTTCCTTCCTTTGAAATTACTAAATAAGCAAAAAGGAGCAAGCTAACTACCCAGTCTCTCTATTCCCAGCTACACTTTACTCCATTCATTTTTCTCCACTTCACAAATGTGAATTCAGAATGCTGCAAGTTTCTCGGCACACAGGATGAAGGGAAAAAATTAGGTTGATGGGGTTCAGTTTTGACAGTGTATCCAGCTGTTTATAGCTTTTCATTTTTTCCATAAACCTAACCAGTATCAGTATATGTAAAGTTTCTAACACTTCCAGTTAGGAAATACTTCACATGAGAAAAATGCTTTCCTTGGAGTTTACAAATGCCATTTGGTCTAATTTTTCGGCAAGGGTTTGTCTAGTTAGATGATGAGATTTTTCCTGGAGAGCGACAAGAGAAGGTCTCCCATGCTGTCAGGAAAGGAGAGTTATATTTTTGTTCCTTGGAAGAAACATATAATGTGTAATGGGCAAAATGTCAAGTGGGTGGAGAGCTATTAGCCCACATAAACCTCCAGAGAGAGCTCGAAGAAAACAGAATTCTGAATAAGATACGATACTAGCATATTTGGTTCCAAAAACTGTCCAAGAAGGCAGAAGAGGGCTGGGGGTGATAGGGGCAGGATTTCCACTGAAGGTTCCTGCCCAGACAGCAAGAGAGTGTGAGGATCTGAGCGCTGACCAAAGACAGCAGTTAGTTAGGAAAAAACTGCATTTCAAACACCAGAGACACTAACAGCAAAAAAAAAAAAAGAGCCCAGAGGGTGCAGGCAGGATGAACACTGGCACTTACAAAGCTGTAAGTTGGGCGCTGGTTGAGAGAGAGTACAGGATCATGTCTAGGAGATTTTTTCTGCCTGAATTTCTCATCTATCAGATGGGTGTGTCTATGAGAATTGTCAGAATGGCTTAAAAAGCTAAAAGCAAGACCTCGGTTAAGATTCAATTCTTAACTATGAACTCTATATTGGACCAACTATCCTGCCATAGAATATTCTATCCCTTTATTAATTTAGTTAGTACTTACTTCTTGCACTCAAGTGCTTTTCTACAGAAGACTCCTATTTTAGGTAAGCGTGATATTTTTTAAAAACTAGATTTAAAAACTACTAAGATTTAAACTAATGCCCCAATGGGAGGCATTTTCATACGGCTTCCCTGCAGGAATGCATTACATTGCAACCCCAAAGCTTTTGAAATAAGTTGATTTGTATAATATTTTTCAGTGATCCTGCACGTGAGTCTTTACTTCCCAGCGTAATTATAAGAGCAAACACCGGGGAGTCAGGCTGCAGGCGTTCCAATTCCAGCTTCACCAGTCCCTGGCTGTGCGATGCTACGGAAGTTATGAAACCTTCTTGGAACTGCTCTCCTCCACTAATGCACTGGGGAAGGGAGGGATACCTACTTCCCATGCTCGTTATGAGAATGAGCTCTCCATAAAAGTTTCTGAGATAATGCCTAGCCAGAGGACGTGATCTCTAGAGGTCAGTGGTTGCTTCTGTTATACTATGAGAATACTTTTTATTTTTATTGGACTCAAAAATGTTCTAGTTCAAGAAATTCCAAAAAGCAAGTGGCCCCTCCGATCTTAACATCTGCCAAACTCCTTCCTTAAAGAAACTGAAATCACCTGGCTGAAGGTCAAATTTGATGAGTAAGACTGTTTTCTACAAATCCACCAAGACGTGGAAAAGGAATGACCTCTTTATAACCCAGTTATGACGTCAATTGCTTGGTTGTGCCTGAAAATAACTGAGGAAGATCTAACCACTTATACGTATACCTCAAAGACCCCTTCCTCGTAGAATTGGCTGCGGTTACAGAAACCAACAACTCCAAATCTGCCCAGCTCCTGTCTTTACCTCCTTTCACCGGATTCTATAGCTAATTCTCTCTCTCTCTCTCTGAGGAGCCCTGTCTACACCGCTGGAACTCCCACCATGGCCTGGAATCCCACAAGGTGATAAAGCCAAGACAGTGGTCTCAGGCCAAGTAAGGAAGGCTGATACTCCCCCTGGTGTCACAGGCCACAGAAGGAACCTTTCGTGGTGCTGCACGTTTCTCAATGGCAGAACTTCCAGCCAATCTGCTCTGAAGGATTTTATTCATACTCTTTCTGCCGTTTCCCCAAATTCCCAAATTATATATATACATATACATATATATATATATATATATATAAAGATTTTATTTATTTATTTGACAGAGAGAGAGAGATCACAAGTAGGCAGAGAGGCAGGCAGAGAGAGAGGGGGAAGCAGGCTCCCCGCTGAGCAGAGAGCCCGATGTGGGGCTCGATCCCAGCACTCTGAGATCATGACCTGAGCCGAAGGCAGAGGCTTTAACCCGCTGAGCCACCCAGGCACCCCTAGTTTTTTAAGATTTTATTTATTTGAGAGACAGAGAGACAGAGAGCCTGAGCAGGGGGGAAGGGCAAAGGGAAAGGGAGAGGGAGAAGCTGATCGTGGAGCCTGATGAGGGGCTCGATCCCAGGACCCTGAGATCATGACCTGAGCCAAAGACTGACATTTAACCGACTGAGCCACCCAGGCATCCTCCAAATTCTATGTTCTTACAGATCCATTAAAAATAATTATAAAACTTAGGTATTTTTGCACTTTATATAAGACTCTTTTTACTCAAGCAAATTCCAGAGAACTCTGTCATGGGCAGGATCAGTTATAGGTGAGTGAATGTGCACATATTTAAGTTGTGCAGAATGAATATTACTCAGCTATATCAGCACGTTCAGCCTTCACCAGCCTCCGCCTCTGAACTCTGTTTTGTGTTGAAATAAATGAGAGAGCACATGGAAGATTCCCCTCAAGGGAGGAGAAGGTACAATCCATGGAGTTCTAAAGTCTTAACAAACAACCTTGGAATCAGTTGTTGAGCTGGCGGTTGGGAATGGGAAGGGGCCAAGAAAGTAGACTTTTGTTCTTTTTCTATTTATAACCAGTTAACTGAGCGCACAGAAGAAACTTACATGGAGAAAACAAATTTTAGGATAAGAGAAGTAGACTGAATATTCAAAGTCCTGCTATACCATACTTTGCTATTAATCATTGCAGATGAACCTCAGGGGACTTGAATCGGCATTCCTAAAGTGGTCCATATCTATACTCTTTCAAGAAAAATGTCATTTCACAAATTAGCTTTAACATTACTAGGTTATCAGTGTTGTTCGTGCTTTTATAAAAGGTCATTTGTCAGCTGGGAAGGCTGAGTCCTGAACCTTCTCCAGTAGCTACAGACCTACGCTGTCCAATATGGCACCCATCAACCACATGTAGCTATGGCATTTGGCAAGTCAGTGGTCCAAATTGTGAAATACACACCAGAATTGGAAGACTTCATAGGAAATAAAGGATGAAAAATATCTCAGTAACTTTGACAGTGATTACACATTAAAATGATAATACTTTGGAGGTATTGCCCTAAATACAACATTAAATATTAATGTTCACTTGTTTCTCTTTACATTTTTTATGTGGCTACTATAAATTTTAAACTTCTTGATGTGGTTTGCATTCGAGGTCCACGTTCCATTCGGACAGCACTGGGCTGATCCAATCAGAAAAGGGGGGGGGGGTAGTTCTGAGCAAGCAGGCTCAGAGCAATTACCAAAACGAATTAGCGTGCGTCCCCGAAAGCCCATTCCTCAATGTGATATTGCAACCTTCAAGCAGAGAACCTATCTACTTCTACCTTTACTTTTAGTAGCAAAGTCTTTCTAAATCCTCGGTAAACATTTATTAAATTATATCTACGGCTTTGAGGTGATAGGAAATGAATTGTACAGCTAAGGGATATGCACAAGCGCTATCAACTGAGGGCAGTCTGTAGTGGGTGTGGTACAGGTGATGAGTGATACGGACATAATCCACACCCTCTCACAGCCTCAATGCAAAACCGCGTGGCAAACAGTCCGTTTCAATGATGCACTAACTATGGCAGGTAAGCCATCTGTTTTATTAAACAAAGTTTTATTAAATAAAGTCTTTTGTGTATGTATTGTCCATGGCTGCTTTTGCACGGAAGAGAAAAAAAAAGAAAAGAAAAGAAAAAGAACAAAAAGAAAGTCCATGGGCAACACTGAAATGAGAGTAGTCTTTTTAAATCAGTTATCTTCCTCTGCTTAAAAATTCTCCAATGGCTTCCCATCCTTCTTAGAGCAAAAGCCAGAATCCCTATAGCAATCAGCTCCTTGCTCTTCTTGCTGTTCCTACAACACACCAAACAAACTCTTGCATCAAACCTTTGTCCTTATTGCTCATCCTACCTAAAAGGCTCTTACTCTACAGACCAAGTCCCCTCCCTGGCCTTCAAGTCTTGTGCATAGGTCAGTGATCACCGGACATAAATTAGTTCCCTCCTTCCCTTTTCTGCTTTCTATGTGTGCAGAGCCCTTATGATGAACTGACCCACTATATATTTCACCTGCATGTTTGCTGTGTTTTCTCTAAGTAGAAAGAAGCTCCATGAGGTCACTTATTCTTGCACATTTTTCCTGCTGTATCCTTGGCATCTAGAACAGTGCCTGGTCCATACAAACATAAAAGAGTGACTAGGGAGCTCATTGTTATTCTAACTGCATATAAGAGAGTGAAGCGTGGCTGAGATGGGATTCCTGTCCTACATGGTAAGAAATATAATCAAATAATTTAAAAATATACGCATGGAATTATGGACAAATGGAAGGAATTAGACAAATGGAATTCACTGTATGCTTTCCTTCCTGTCTTCCCATTTATCCTTATATATTCATCCATCAACCTAACCATCCATCTACCCAGCAGCAGAAACATTTATAATACCAGGAGAAGCATGATGGTCTGAAGAACAGAGTCAGCTCCGGCTATAATTAGTGTCAAAATGCTTTTTGGAAATGTGTTGTACAAGACAAGAGTCAAACAACTGCCCTGGCTGGGAGACTGGAAGAAGGAAGGTGTTTTAGAATTTAGGAGGCCCTGGACCAATGGTTCTCAAACTTGGTGCAGCAGATATCTAGTAGAAATTTTACAGAACTGTGATATATAATTTGAAAAATCTGGCTGAAGTCTTCTCTTTCTGAAAAGCCCAGAGAGCTGCTACCTGCCCCTTCCCTCATCTCTATCTTCTATGGCATCAGAGACATCTTGATGCTCAAGACAATTTAGAACGCAATTTGGAAGTGACCACCTTCTAGAAATGAGAACTCAAAAGTTTTCATCAGTTTTAGAATTTCAAAAAAAAAATTATGTAAAAAGTTAGAACAAGTTAGGAAAGCAAGAATTGGGAATCTGCCTTGGAAAAACAAAGCATTCTGCCCCATCACAGACTGATGTGTGATGGGTGTGACAGATTCATATACTAATAAAGAGACATCCATTCTCAACTGTACCCCTAGATATTTGTCTCTTTATTTCCTAATTAAATGGCAATCAAGGTAAATGAAAATGTAGCCATCAGAAGCAATAACCTGATAAAAATCAAGATACTAGTGCTGCTGACATAGCAGAGAGAGAGCCAGACATGAAATTGAGCTCTTCATTCAGTTCTGACCATAAGGAATGCTTCTCGAACAATCCTTATACAATGTTCCTTCCCCTTCTTCATGTCCCATTGCTAATATGTAGACATATGCTTCTGGGAGAAGAGAGAGATCTACTTTTCTGTTGAATAGTTTAGTTGCTTATCATCTGAGCCCATGTGACAAGCACAGTGATAAATCACTGTCCTTTATTACTATCAATCAGGGAAAAAAGCAATCATGCAATTTATCAACACAATCCTACAAATACTGTGACCCAAGGTAAGATGAAGTATAGGAACATGTTTACACAAAGTTTTGGGGTCCCATAGTTCATTGACTGCTTTAATCCAAGAAATCCAAAGATATATGGATTTTTATATTAGGCCTGAATAATTCTATTTTTCTTTATTTCGAAAGAAAAGCTGAATTAAATCTCTCCCGTGATTCTTCCTGTCCATACCACATACCTTCTGCCCGATGGTGCTTTAAGAACCAACAGCATTATATCCAAGATTACACCTTCACCTTAGGCTGTGCCCATCATCCAAGTGTTTAAATGTTATTTACCTACAAAGCTTCAGGTAATTCTATTGGGTTAAATACAGAAAGCTATTGTTAGCTCTTGAACGTGAAGCTCAGGTATAATAAAGTATCATAATATGCAACTACTAACATTCAACAATAACACAATAGTTAGCCTGACACTCAAACTGCAGCCTGGTTTCTCACCCTAAAAATCGTATTCAAATAGCTTTGTCTAAGAATCAAGTAATACGCATTTATATTTTCAGAATTAATTCACGTAAGAAATTCAGCATTTCATAGATGGGAAACAGACAAACATTATGGCATGAGAGATCTCCTTGAATTTTTTTGAGCCAAAATATACTGACTGCCAATTTTAAAACTTAAAAAAAAAAATAATAAGGTTGGAAACACATACTAAGTAGGGCCAATTATTGTTCCTCTATTAATCACATTGTTAGACTTTGTTTATTTTAGTAGAGAGCTTTCAAAACAGAAGTTGCCACCATGACAAACTTATGTAATTAAGTCCCACTTTGATGCCAGGTTAAGAATTCAAGTTCTCACACTGTACGTGGTTCTCTCATTCCACATCAAGATAGCCCTTTTTGTTATTTTTTTAGAGATTTTATTTATTTATTTATTTGTTTGTTTGTTTATTTATTTATTTGAGAGAGAGAGAAAGCACATGAGCAAGTGGGGAGAAGAGCAGAGAAAGAGGGACAAGCAGATCCCCATTGAGCGCAGAGCCCAATGTGGCCCCAATCCTAAGAACTCAAGATCACAACCTGAGCCAAAAACCAAGAGTCAGATATCCAACCAACTGAGCCACCCGGGTGCCCCACATCAAGATAGACTTTAAAGAAGTGATGGAAATTAGTGTTCAGGGAAAAGTTCAAGACAACAAACAAATGCCCCTCTCCTCTCCAATTCCGGTCCTAACTCAACAAAAGCCACGCTTACATTTCCTACCATGTAAGAAGAGGTAGCCTTCACTTATCAATAGAACCAACACTACCCTGCCTCTAACTAATAGTAAATGCAATACACAGGCAACCCCTTCGTCACGAAATCATCCCATGTCCTCACGGGATCACTGGATTGGGTACATTCTTGTATCAGTACTAGAAGAGAGTAAAATCAAAGAAGTCAAACAGGAAAAGAGAGAAGATGAGAGAGAAGAGGAAGAGGAGGAAAATAAGGACAAAGAGGAAAATAAAGTATCTTTTGCATATGGGTATACTATATACATAAATGTCAATACATGATAAAAGGTAGAATAGTAAATCATTCAAGCTAAAATAAAATTCCACTTTTCACACAGAATAAATTCTTTAAAAATTACAACATCCATTGCTAGCTAGATTTCAGTACATTTGATCTTGTAACACATAATGGGTAGCCTTATCGAAGGAATATGCACATATCTATCAAAAGCAATATTCTTCATCCAACACCTTACCTTTCCACATCTCTCAATAAATAAAAAAATTTCAAATTTTAAACTTCAAAAAATTTCTAAAATTTTTTTAGAAAAAAGCTATGTGTACAAAAGGTTTCCTCTAACAACAACAAAAAAAAAAAAAAAAACACCTCACAACCCCCGCCCCAAAACAAAACGTCTCTGGCTTAAAACTCCACACTGCATCGTATGGCAATTTTTATTCTTAAAATGTTTCTGCTTTTGTCTTTTCTTTCCATGGGACCATCAACTCCCTGAGAATGGCAACTGTGTGTTTTTCACTTCTCACTGTGTCTATTGCTGCTGTCCAGTACTCATTATGAATAAGGTAAAAGTCCAATCAGATGGCCAAAGGCAATTGGCATTCTTTTCCTGAGCGGTCAGATTATGAAACTGGAGGGTAATTCTAGCTATCCCTTCAAATACCCACAGGGGAATTTTGACTTCAAAATGTAGATCTTTATAACAGACAAATTCCTGGCAGAATACTAGTGCTTTATACCATTGTTTTCATGTATTTCGAAATACTGGCCCCCGAAATAAAAGAATGAGCTCTTAGAAATTAAAAATTTGACTGCTAAAAAAATACACTAAGGGAAAGGCTAGAAAACAGTTATTGTCCCACAACCTAAGGATAGAGATAGATGAAAAACGTGAAGTAAAGGTAAGATGCGTAGAGGTTCCACCCTGAGGATCCAACATCTACCTGCCAGGAACTCCATAAGCAAGAACACAGAAAACCAAAGAAAAATATACTGAAATAATAAAAGAAATGCCTCAGGCCCAACGGGGGATGTCGTTTCCAGATTACTCCAAGTACCACTCAGAAATTAATAAGACCCAAACATCATTAGGAAATTTGAGGATACCAAGATTAAAAGAGATCCCAAAAGCTTAATGAGAAAATAAAACACTGAACCCAGAAAGGAAATTCAACTTTTCCTTGAAGGCTTGTATTTCTTCTTCCAGCAAGAAAAAAACAAAGATCCAACAATTCAGGGTTAATAAATTGTATATGAAGGTTATAGGCCAAGTCTGAGGCAAACGCAACGTTGTATGGTTTCCATACATTGACAAAATTAAGTAAAGGGTCTTCCTTTGACCCTCTGCATTTGACCCCTTTCACGGAGGTCATGAAATTGGAAAAGTATGTGATCAGAGCATCTTAATGGGCCCTGTAGCGAACAGGACTTACGTAGATCTAGCAGAAACACTAGTTACTAGTTTTCAGTTTTTAGTATTGACCTGAATATGTGATAAGGGAGACCTGATAATAGTTATAGAACAAAACTGTTAGCAACTTTAAGCAATGTGAAAACAAATGGACACTTTGAACATGATGGAAACTAGAAGGGGTACAGAGAAGCAGAGAAAAGGATGAAGTGCCCATATCTCTATCTCGTTGATTGTTAAATATACTATTATAAAGTTATCTAAGGAAACTAGAAGTGTTTTTTTTTTTTTTTAAAATTTAAGTGATACACGTATTAAAAAATTCGTATTGAGGACATTTATAGGGATGGAGACATTTGTATCCATTGGGATTGGTGTCAGGGTGGCGTTTGATTGTCTTCCTTCTCCATTTGATTCCAAGTCACTATGTTAGTAATTAACAATTAAAAATTAAGCAAAAAGAAAAAGCTCACATGCTGTATGTGAGTCTAGTTTATAGGAGGCACTTCTTAGAAACACATCAACTACGACTTGGGGACACATTGTACAAGAGACAAACTGGGACGTTCCATTTACAGGCCAGACAAGATCATTTTCAGGACAAAAGTATATCCCACGAGTGATCTCTGAACATCATGGAGGCCACTTTGGGGATGAGGTCATCCTGAGTGTGCCTCTGGACTCAACAATTACTTTCTTATTTCAAATTAAGCAGAATAACTGATGTGAGGACTCTGCGCAAGGGTACGTCTCAAAATGTTGGCTTGCTGGAAAGGGAACCATGCTCAGTACTTCGTACGGTCTGGTCAGTTGAAGGAGTTGATAGCCCCTCTTTCTTTCAGACTCTCGCGTTCTTCTATGCACACGGTCTTCCTCTACTTCCACCTCCTTTTCCTCCGAAAAGATTCAGACCACGTTACACACCTTACTTTGATTGTCCTTATGAGAAAAAATCTTTTTGCAACTCCACGAAGAGGGAAAAGGTGAGCCCCATCAATCTCATTTTTTTAAAAAATAGACAAACACGTATGGAAATTAAAGAGTGACATTATCACAAGGAAGGACGATCAACATTCCTGGCTTTTGATTTCCTAGACAGCTTCTTCTGGAAACACAACAAAATCATCTCATGGCATTTCAACATTAGGGTGGGAGCTCACAAATTCAGATCAGAATAATTATACGCAACCCAGAGTCAACGGTCATAATGGAGGTCCAGTGCTTAGTTTAATTCTACCGGTTAGAAAAATAAGATGAACAACTTCCAAATTTACATATACCTTCCTCTGAGTTGCTCTCAAAAGAGAATGATTGTTTTTCAGTAACATTTTGTTGTTGTTGTTTTTCTGGGTTTTGTTTTTTTTTTTTTTTTAACAGACAAATTCGTTTTTAATAAAGGAGTTAATTTTTCTTTCTCTTCTATATATCAAACAATAGCAATTCAAAACTTCATTTTCAAAAGTATTTACATACAAGCAAGTAACTATGCAACATATACATGAAAAAAAAGGAAAGACAGGGATTTCCTCAAAGACAAAATAAAGGGTGTAACAGTTTTCAGAGGAAAAATGGCACTGTAAACTAGACTGTAACAAGCTGTGGGCCAACTTTACAAGGCCCAGAGCAAAGCCCCTTCTTTGTACCTATTTTTTATTACAAATATACTAATTGGTTCTTTATATTTTCAGAGAGTGTTCTATTGAACTGTCAATCAATAGTAGTTTTCTGACTGTAAATACTTTGGTTTTCTCCATGTGAACTCTCACGTTTGACCTTAATTCACACGAGTGCCAACCTGAATGCTCATCAGTATTTTTCTCAGTAGCATTTAAAGAGAAGCTGCTTCTGCACGGATCCTGAAAAAACCATCAGGAGAGAGGAGGGGTGGGAAGGGGAAGCCCCTTCACATATTTCAGCAGGATTATGGTAAGCAGCATACTGTAAAACTTCCTCAAAAGGCTTTTCCATGAATAACTCTAACTCGAGGAGATCATGAACTCATCTTCACATGGGTGGGC
>JAPYYM010000050.1:0-16309 GCA_028534135.1 Potos flavus
AAAAAAAAAAAGCTGAGAAGAATCTCTTCTGAGATATCCACTCAGCTAAATAAAGAGGTCTAAGAAGTCCATACATGCTTAGTTACTTACCATTTCATAGTTAGTCTTAATACCACCAATAGTATATATTATTCAGGTGTTACATGATCCTAATGGCTTTATGAATTAGAAAGAAAAATGCTGGCTCAAAGCTTGTTTCTTTCTGACTCTGCCATTCTTGGCCTGGAAACCTCCAGGTTTGTTTGCAAAGCTGTCCCTGCTCATGTGCTTTGGGAATGGTATTTGGATTTAGATTGTCTTCATGACAAACTCTCTCATATAAGGAAAGCTGCTGATCAAAGGTAAAAGTCCTCTGATTTGGTCCATATAACATAATCCTGTTCTGATTAAAATCAGAATCGATCTCCAATTAATTCAAAACTGAAAACCACTGCACATTAACATATTCTATTTCCAATAATTCTTCTCAACTCATTTTCCAAAAATTGAATGAATACTTGTGTAGCATAAAGCAGTCTTGGAAATCATTTGACAAAGATTCCAACACAAAAGTTTCTCTTATTAAAACTATCAAATAGAGTAACCAAGAAAGGACAGCATTTATCTATATTTATGTATTTTTTGATCTTTATTAATTTATTTATTTGACACAGAGAGAGATAGTAGAAGCATGGGGAACAGTAGAGGGAGAGGGAGAAACAGGCTCCCTGCTGAACAGGGAGCCCAATGTGGGTTGCAATCCCTTGACTTTGGGATCATGACCTGAGCTCATGGCAGACACTTAACCATCGGAGCCACTCAGGTACCACTCTCTATAGTTAGGGGAGGTAGCTTCATCTGATGGTAAATTCTTCACTTATATTTTTATCATTCTCATCCTCAACAACAACCTACATTGATTTAAAAATTGTTTGATATCAAACCAATTGTGCATCAAAACGACAACACCTAGGTCAATGAAAAGCACTGAATCTTTGCCTCATTCAAAGAAGAATAAAAATACTGAAACACCTTTGATGCAAAGAACAAGGAGAAAGTATGACTGAGGATGGAGACTGAAGGCAGATCCTAAACAACCTGTCCCTTTAAGAATTTCCTATCGGTCCTCCGAGTGGTGAAAGGAACTCAGCAATTTTGAGTGAGGAGGATTTCCCCTAAGATGATGATATAGGATGAGCATTTTAAAAAGAATTCCGTAGAGAATCCATTGGTGTGTGCAAGAGTGGGCTTCAGGAGACCAGTAATGGGACTTTGGCAGGAGTTGAGAAAGACTCAGGAGGGTGAGGAAGATGGTGGGAATGCATTCTGGAGCAAGAATCCAGAAGTCTCAAGGGGGAACTCCAGGTGGAGGGTGAAGTGGGAGGTAAGGGAGAAGGAAGTCCATACAAAAGCATCCTCTTTCTGGTCTGAGTCACCGGATACATCGACTTTTTTCACTGAAAGGGGAATAAAATCCCATTCTCTGGCACCAGTAATTCCTCTACTCTCTTACCATTAGTGATCTCTTCAGTTGCCTAAACTTTTGAAAATTAGTAACAGGCCCTCAGTGACTCTCGAGTAAAAAAATGAAAAAAGGAAAAAAAAAAAGAGGTTTCAGATTCATTGTCTGTTTTTCACTTTTGATTGGCTGGTGGTCTTAGAGTCACACACTGTATTTTCACCTCATATATTTTAGGGTCAATCAGTTTTCTGTGTGTTATTTCTCTTTTATTCTATATCATCGTATTATCTCAGGGATGAGATTTTTGAAAGACCAGGACATTTTTTTTTTTTTTTTTTTTAATCTGAGAACCTGACTTTGTCGCATTGGTTTAACAGAGCATCTTTTTCTGAGCCAAAAGACAGCTCAGCCAAACCCTATATGAGTTCTATTAATAAATTGTTTTTCATTTGTTTTTTTTGTTTTAATTTTTTATGTTTCATTTTTTAGATCTAATGGGGAAGAATCCTGGTGAGTTGGCTTCTTTTTGTTTTTTTAATATTGTTTAGTATTTTTTTATTGGAGAGAGAGAGAAATAGAAAGAGAGAGAAAGAGAGGGAGAGAGAGCCAGAAAGAGAGAATATCAGCTGGGAAGGGTCAGAGGGAGAGGGAACTTGACTCACGGCTTGATCCCAGGACTCCCTGATCATGACCTGAGCTGAAGACAGATGCTGAACCAATAGAGCCACTCAGAACCTAAAGTTGGTTGACTTCCAACTCGGGGAGCTCACACCTTGATTGAGACGATATGGTCACAGATTCAAGTTGTGCATGTACAAAAGAGAACATGGCAGGAATTGTGCATCTTGGAAAGTTCCCTTAGACCTATCCCTATAATGTGAAAATGTAGAGACTACAGTGAGAGCTGAAGGAAAGTCCAGTGAACTGTTTCAATGTATGAGCACTGCTCTAGCCACATCCTTGAGGAGTAGCTGTGTTTTGTCAGGTTCAGAGATCTAGAGCAGGAACACTGTACAAATTGATGCTGAAGCGATTGTTTTGGGTCAGAGAGAGCCATTGTTCTCAACCCCAAGCATGCTTCAGAACCACATGCGCGCCACATATTGCTGGTACCAGCCCCACAATTTACGATTCAGCAGCTGTGAGTTGGGCTCAAGTGTGGCCATTTCTGACAAAGTCTCACATTAGAAATGCTGCTGCTCCTGTGCCAGGAGCCACACTACGAAGAAAGTTCCTCTATCCAATTTTAAAGAATGATTTTGAATAAGATGAAGAACTGCTAAACATTAGAAATTACATTTCTGGAGACCAGCGGAGAAAGCTGACTGGCTTTTTCAGGTTCCTGCTGACTTTCGATGTCTCCCAAAGGCCCGGTGATGCTGTGCTGGTGTCTTGCACTCAAACCCCATGGAGAATCTGCAGGAATTCTGGGAATATCCTAGGATGAGCTCCTCACACTAATCAGATGTATCTACATGGATGACTTCCTTCTTGAGGAGAGGAGGCTGTAGATGATGGCGGGATGGCCATTGTTCATGATACTCTGTAATTTCTTAGAAATCGTCCATTGGAGATGATGGGCACAATGCCTGTGTCCTTGTCTCTCTCTCTTATTTGCACCTCCTTGGCTAATATGTCACCAAGTCAGAGCTTGAAAGATGTGAGTAGAGTCTGCAGCTCTAGAAATTGTTAATTGTCTTTTGTTTCTTCACAGACTTCCCAACTCCAGAGACAGGTAAGTGGTATTTGTTTATATACATGAGGGGAAGATATCATGGAGAAAAAGATATTAGATGTATGATATTGTTGAGGTAGTTGATCTCCACATCAGAAACTATCAATTCTCATGAATGGTCTCTCTGTATATGATTATTTGTCAGTTAGAACTCTACTGTACAGTTGTAGCATTATGCTTTCTGAGAGTAAAACCAATTGACATTACAAAATAGTCACACCATGGCATCTTTAAAAAGAAAATATTTCCTTTCTTCATTAGATTTTTTTTATTTATCCTTCTATATTTTCATTATCCAAAGCTATTTCATTCCTTTTGATTATATTTTATTTTATATTATTTTTCCAGTATCCCAAGGGTCTTTGTTTATGCACCACACCCAGGGCTTATGCAATAAATTCCCTCCATAATACCCACCACCAGGCTCGCACATCCCACCACCCCTTCCCTTCCAAAACACTCAGTTTGTTTCTCAGCGTACACAGTCTCTCGTGGTTTCTCTCCCCCACTCTCTGATTTCCCCCATTTCACTTTTCCTTTCCTTCTCCCAATGTCCTCGATATTATTCCTTTTGCTCCAAAGTAAGTAAAACTATATGATAATTTGCTTTCTCTGCTAGACTTATTTCACTCAGCATAATCTCCTCCAGTCCCATCCATGTTGATACAAAAGTTTTCATTTTTATTTTTATTTTTTTCAGTTTTTATTTATTTTTTTTGTTTTCATTTTTAAAGATATCCCTTCATGATGTTATCCACTATTACTTTTCAAATACAAATCAATTGGTAAAATTTGATCTTGACTATTTTTTTTTCCAATTCCTAAATTCTTTATTATTAAATAGTACTTAATGCTGGGGCACCTGGGCGATTCAGTGTGTTAAAACCTCTGCCTTCAGCTCAGGTTATGATCTCAAGGTCCTGGCATCAAGCCCTGCATCAGGCTCACTGCTCAGTGGGGAGCCGGCTTCCCCCTCTCTCTGCCTACTTATGATATCTCTCCTTTCTATAAAATAAATAAGTAAAATCTTTAAAAAAATAATAATGCTAATTTATATTTTATGTTTCAACCAATTATGTCCACCCCCATATATGGCCTTTAGAAGCCTTTACAGTTTTACATGGTATGTTTTATTGTTAAAAAGAAAAGTGCCTAAGCTTTCATAAACTATATCCTTATGTTCTTTATTTTGATTTTGTTTTTAACTCTTGACCTTGTTACTGAGGAGAATATTTTTACAGCAAGTTGATCTCTATGCATTGGCACTAGTTCTTCTCTCTTCTTGAAATATTTCATTTCTGTGATCATCTCCTAATTATTTTGCTCTCCCTGTGGGAACCTAGTGAACACACCCTAGTTCTGAGAGGGATCTGAATACACTTTGGCACATCCCCTCTTTATTTCTTTGCAAGGTGCTCTGCGCATGGGACTGGCCGGTGCCATGTGTCCTTTCCTGAAAGTCAGTGGCCTGATGTGTGCAGAGCTAGGTGTGCCTAGTGCACCAGGACTTATTGGGTGGAAAAACTGATGCTTAGATAAGAATGTTTCTTTGTTTGTTTGGTTCCTTATTTTTCTAGATGATATAGGAAGAGAGAAAATGCACACTCTTTTGTGTGTGTGTGTGTGTGTGTGTGTGGTCTATTTGTACCCATCATTTAACACCAAATTTTCATTGAATCCCTTAGGGCATCATTAATCACTTACCATGACTATATCTTCTATTGTTCTGAACTTCATGTCTTTGTCCATACTTCTTTGATCCCAGAGTAATGCAAGTTGAAAAATCTCGACCTCAGGCTACTTAGAAATGGGCTTGCCTGCGATTTTGGGCTAGGCTCTGTGGGACCTCAGGAGAATCATGGGGAAGGAGGAATTCCTAAGTGAGATACCACATACTCATACCCCATGAAAGGATACACATGGGTTCAGAGTTGGGTTGGAGGACCTTGAGGAATCTAGCAGAGGACTCCCCAGAAGAAAGAGTGAGCATTATACAATCTAAACACAGAGATGACCATCTAGGGAAAGGAGTTTTTCTCCTTCAGATGCACAAACAGACTGTCTGCTCCACCTTCACGTCTATTCCCTTATGGACTAGAAGCTTCAAGGGAGGTGAGAGAGGGAGGGGCAAGGGGCTTTAATGGCCTGCACAACATCATTTTCAACAGCTGTATGGAAAAAAATGTGTGAAGTTTATTTGAAAGGCAAATAGAGAGATTAAGTGAAGTCATTTCTTGCATGTACTTCATGATATCCAGGTTCTACTCTAAACCAGTGATGGAGACACATATTACTCTGTGTCCTATACTTTCATTTGATCAAATGTCCAAAAAACTGCTATTTTGCAGATGTATGTATTTAAATTATAATGATATAGTGCGTGAAGCACACTATATACTTTACTGAAGAATCTTCTCAAGAAAGGCCCTGTGAGGACATTTGTGGATGCTTAACATAGTGAGTTATTATGGTGTGGTTGAGTGTTAATATCAGGGAATTTCTCATTAACTTCAAGTGTGCAGCCATGGAGGATTGATACTGCAGGATAAATCTGCAACAGGATCAGATGATGTGGAAGGTTTCCGAGACTACTAGACAAAGAAACCTATAGTTTGGCACATTTGATGGTCCGATTAGGGAAGTACCTCTCTCTTTCTAAACACCAAGAGTCATGTCTTCAGGTTTTATGGTTGCTCACCTAGAGAACCTATTTCCTCAGGTGAATAGGCTAAAGAAAGCACCTCACTAATGAAAGGTAGGCCAAAGCAAGCCATCACTTCTGAGGAATTCCTTACAAAGTATTTTTTGGTTTGATTCTTTGCAACTTCTTCTTATCAGTTTCCACATATAGTGATTGATCTTGTGATAAAATGAGGAACTGAAGGAAGGCCACTTTCAGACTACCTCCTCTTCTGGGATGAATGAGTAGAATTTGTAGGTCTCTGGCACCTACTTTCTCAACTTGCAGACCTCACCCAAAAGATATCCTCTAAATCGTCCTGTTTTATTTCTACATAAATCATTTAAAGTCTAATAATGTGCTTTTATATTGAGTTAAGTTTTTTATTGTTATTATTGAGAAAATAAGAATCTCTCTCTGTGTTAGAGATATATACTGGATCATCAAGTATCTGGTCTCACGGTTTCTGTTTTCCAATGGGACCCAGTTCTGGGACAGATTTTCTGTGATTAGGGATAAGAGGACCCAGTCTAACATACTGTTGTTTTCTTTATTTCTTTATATAGAGAAAACAGAAGAAGAAAAAGGTACGTGATATTTATTTTTAAATGAAGCCGTGTTTGAAAATCCCACATTTGATGTTCTTTCATTATTATAAAACAATCCAAAATCCAGACCAACCACTTACCTAAAAATATATAGAAACAACTAAAATATCTTTCTGATCCTTTTTGAAAGGTAAAGTATTCATAACCCAGGGAAGGTTTTAGTTGTAAAGGAGGACGAACCGGATGCATGAGCTAGTGCTGAGAAGGGCTGGGACTCAGGTCTAACAACTGCTCCATGCAGGGAGGGCAGTCATTCTTTTTGAATAGGGTAATTAACTGTCCATTCTGAAGTCTGTGCTTAGGAAAGGAGGATGAAAAGAGGACTCTCTCACACTTTGGAAGTTGCTCTCACAGGACAGGTGCAAATTGCACATTTACATGATACATGGAAGCCAATATTCTCTAGGTTTTGTGGAAGAGGGTTGACAATGCCATGTCCAGATACAGTAGTGAGATTAGACTTAGCCATGGGTTGTGGATTTGCTGAAGAAGCAGCAACAGAGATGACACTAGTGGTAGTGATTTGGACCTGTGTGTCAAAGAGAGGACTAGCATGTGGAAAGCAGGAAGCCCAAGAGGCACTGAGACCTGGGGGAGGTGAGCACATGATTCTATGAGAGCAGAAATAATATCCAGATGCCTCTTCTCCAGAAAATACCATCAGGACTGAAGGGTAGGCAAAGACTGGGTCATGTAGGATCTCTTTGGGATTCTGAGAATTTTGAATGTGTTCCAGGAAACACAATCTTGAATATTATCCATGAAAAGTAGGAAATCTAGAAAATGTTGCATAATAAAGGGGTACAGTGGCAAGATCTTCACTTCAAATTCATCATTTTTTTTGAAAGTAGAGAACAGAGTATATGGTTAGTGGTACAGGAGGGAAAAAAAAAGAAAGAAAAAATAGAAAAAAAGACATAAAAAAGGAAAAAAAAAAGTAAAGCTAGGATGTATCTCTTCTGAGATATCCACTCAGCTAAATAAAGAAGCCTAAGAAGTCTATACATGCTTAGTCACTTACCGTTTCATAGTTAGTCTTTAACACCAGCAATGGTATATATTATTCAGGCCTTATATGAGCCTTATGGTTTTGCGAATTAGAAAGAAAAATGCTGTGTAATAGCTGGTTTCTATCTGACTCTGCCATTCTTGGCCTAGAAAACTACAGGATAATCTTTGGAAGGTTGTCCCTGCTTCATCTGATTTTAGAATGGTATTTGGATCTAGATTGCCTTTGTGATTAACTTTCTTACATAAAGAAAGCTGTTGATCAAATGTAAAAGTCCTCTGAGTCGGTCCATATAAAATATTCCTGTTCTGATTGAGACCAGAATTGACCTCCAATTAATTCAAATGTGAAAACCACTGCACATTAACTTGTTCTATTTCCAATAATTCTTCTCAACTCATTTTCCCACAATTGAATTAATCCTTCTTTGGAGTAAAGAAGTCTTGGATTTGTTTGACAAAGATGGCCAAAACACGAGTTTTCTCTTATTAAAACTATCAGATAGTGTTACCCACGAAGAAGGAAGGCATTTATCTATCACGTATTTATGTATTTATGTATCTATTTATTTATTTATATTTTATGTGTTTATTTGACAGAGTGAGTGAGAGAGCACAGGCATGGGGAACAGTAAGGGGAGTGGGAGAAACAGGTACCTGCTGAATAGGGAGCCTGTTGTGGGTCTTGATCCCAGCATCTTGACCCCAGGACCAGAGAGGAGTGCCGACGCTTAAGATTCTGTGCTACTATGGAAGCCCTATATATAGTACAAGGAAGGTAGGTTAGTCAGGTGGTTTAATTCGTTACTTATTATTTATCATTCATCCTCATCAGCAACCTACATTGATTTAACAGATTGTTTGATATCAAACCGATTGTGCATCAAAATGACACCACGTAGGTAAACCCAAAGCACCTAATCTTTGCTCATGTGCCTGACATTAAAACAAGTATAAAATAATGCAACACCTTGATACAATGAATGAGGACAAAATATGACTGAGAATGTAGACAGAAGGCAGTTCATAACCAAGCTGTCCCTTTTAGAATTTCATATTAGTCATCTGAGTGTTGAAAGAACCTCAGAAATTTAGAGTGAGGCAGATTTCCCCTGATAAGATGGTTTGATGTGCATTTTATAAAGACTGCCTTAGAGAACCCATCAGTGTGTGCCAGATTGGGCATTGGGAGACCAGTAAAGGGACTTTCAAAGCAGTTGAGAAAGACTCAGAAAGTCAGGAAGATGGTGGAAATCTATGATGGAGCGAGAACCAAGAAGTCTCAAAAAAGAACTCAAGGTGGAGGCTGAAGTGGGAGCTAAGGGAGAAGGAAGTACAAACAAAAGGTGCCTCTTTCTGGTCTGTGTAACTGGATACATTGACTTAGTTCCCTGAGATGGTAATAAAATCTCATGCTCTAGGACCAGTAATTCCTCAACTCTCTTACCATTAGTGATCCCTTCAGTTGCCTAAACTCTTCATCATTAGGAAAAGGCCCTCAGTGACTCTTGGCAAGAACAAAAACAAAAACAAATAAAAAAAAAATATTTTCAGATTCATGGTCTATTTTCCACTTACTGCTTTCTCATTGGCTTTAGGGTCACAAACTGCACTTTCACGTCATATGTTTTGGGGTAAGTCCATTTTCTGTGTGTCATTTCTCTTTTATACTGTTTCACTCATAATATCCCATGGATGAGATTCATAATTGAGCAGTAGATATTATTTTCTTTCTAAAAACTGACTTTGTCAAATTGCCTTAATGGGGCATGTTTTTGGTACTAAAGACAGCTCAAGCAAACCCTAGATGAGGCCTGCTAATAAATTCACTTTTGTCTGTTTTTTGTACTGTTTTATTCTTTTTTTTAGAATCACATGTGAAGAAGCATGGTGAGTTGGTTTCTTTTTTTAAAAAAATTTATTTATTTATTTATTTATTTATTTATTTATTTATTTATTTATTTATTTATTGGAGAGAGAGAGATAGAGATAGAGGGCATGCGAGACAGAGAGAGAGAGAGAGAGAGAACTTCAGCAGGGAAATATCAGAGGGACAGGTAGAAGCAGTCTCCCTCCTGAGCATGGAGCCTGACTCAGATCTCAGTTCCAGGACTCCCTATTCATGACCTGAGTTGAATGCAGACAATGAACCAACAGAGCCATTCCAGAACCTCCAAGTTGGTTAACTTCCAACTCGGGAAGCACCGTCTGTGATCTATATTTTCATTTGCTCAAATGTTTGATAAACTGCTCTTTTAAAGTCATACCTATTTTAATTATATTGGTCAAGTTCATAAAGCATGCCATTTCCTTTTTTTTTAGAAGATTTTATTTATTTATTTGACAGAGAGAGAGAGAGAGAGAGATCACACCTAGGCAGAGAGACAGACAGAGAGAAAGAGGGGGAAGCAGGCTTCCTGCTGAGCAGAGAGGCTGATGTGGGGCTTGATCCCAGGACACTGAGATCATGACCTGAGCTGAAGGCAGAGGCTTTAACCCACTGAACCACCCAGGCGCCCCAGCATACTATTTTCTTGACTTAAGAAACTTCTCATGAAAGGCCCTGTGAGGACCCTTGCTGACTCTTATCTAAAATACTCAACACACCATTGTCTTACACCATACACAAAGATAAACTCAAAATAGATAAAAGACCTCAACTTGAGGCAGGAATCTATCAAAATCCTAGAGGAGAACATAGGCAGAAATCTCTTTGACATTGGCCACAGCAACTTCTTTCAGGACATGTCTCCGAAGACAAAGGAGACAAAAGCGAAAATGAACTTTTGGGACTTTGTCAAGATAAAAAGCTTCTGATCAGCAAACAGTCAACAAAACAAACAGGCAACCCACTGAAAGGGAGAAGATGGTGCTGGGAAAATTGGACACCTATGTATAGAAGA
The DNA here is from genome assembly GCA_028534135.1 of Potos flavus. Classification (NCBI taxonomy): domain Eukaryota; kingdom Metazoa; phylum Chordata; class Mammalia; order Carnivora; family Procyonidae; genus Potos; species Potos flavus. The sequence goes on from JAPYYM010000050.1 coordinate 10,376, forward strand.
ATAAAACATGACCATTCTCTTACATCATACGCAAAGATAACAATATGGATAAAAGACCTCAAGTGAGGCAGGAATCTATCAGTTGCCTAAACTTTTCTAATTAGTACCAGGTACTCAGTGATGCTTGGCAAAAAAGGAAAAAAAAATGTGGTTTCAGATTCATTGTCTGTTACACACTTACGGCTTTGTCCTTGGTTTAAGAGTCACAAAATTAATTTTCACTTCATGTTTTGGGGTATATGTTTCTGTGTGTCATTTCTCTTTTATACTCTTTCACTCATATTATGTCAGGGAGATTTATAATAGCCAGTGGATTTATTTTTTCTGTCTGATAACCTGACTTTGAGACATTGCATTAATTGAGCATCCTTTTTTGAGCCATAAGACAGTTCAACCAAATGCTAAATGAGTCCAAATAATAAATTAATTTTCTTCTTTTTTTGTTTTAATTTTTTAGAATCACTCAGGAAGAAGCATGGTAAGTTGGTTTACACTTTTCTCTAATTATTATTAATTTATTTATTTGAAAGTGAGAGAGATAGAGGGCACACAGGAAAGAGAGAAAGAGAGAGAGAGTGTGTGCCAGAGAGAGAGACCATCAGCAGGGAATCTTCATAGGGAGAGGGAGAAGTAGACTCCAAGCTGAGCAGGGAGCTTGATTCTGGGCTCGATCCCAGGACTCCCTGATCATGACCTGAGCTGAAGGCAAATGCTGAAACAACAGAGCCACCCAGAACCTCCGAAGTGGTTGACCTCCAACTTGGGAAGCTCACGCCTCAATTGAGAGGATATGCTCACAGATTCAAGTGGTGCCTGAACATAAGAGAAGATGCCAAGAACTGTGCAAGCTTGGAAATTTCCCATAGACCTCATCAATGTTAAAATGTAGAAAGCACCGTGAGAACTTAAGGAAGGCCAGTGAACTCTTTCTATCTATGAGCACTGCTCTAGCCACATTCTTGAGGAGTAGCTGTCTTTTGTCAGATTCAGAGATCTAGGGCAAAAACATTATACAAACAGTTCCTTAAGTGATTGGTTCAGGCCACATGGAGCGAATAGAACCAAATGGAGGGCACATATTGCTGGCACCCATTCCAGAATTTCTGATTCAGCAGGTGGGAGTGGGGCTCAGTTAGGGTCATTTCTGCCAAGATCCCACATTAGAAATATTGATGCTGCTGTGCCAGAAGCCACACCGTGAAGAATGCTGCTCTATCCAATTTTAATGAATGCTTTTGAAAAAGATGAAGAACTACTAAACATTGAAAGTACATTTCTGGAGATGAGCAAAGAAGCCTGACTGGCTCTTTCAGGTTCCTGCTGATTCTGGATGTCTCCTCAAGGCTCAGTGATGGTGTCCCAGTGTCTTGCAGCTCAGACCCCATGGGGAATCTGCAAGAACTTTGGGGAATATCCTGGGATGAGCTCCACACACTCATCAAACGGATCTGCATGGACTGCCTTCCTTCTTGAAAAAAGGAGGCTGTTGATGATGGATGGGTGGGCATAGTTCATAATACTCTGGAATCTCTTAGAAATCACCCGTTGGAGATAATGGATACAATGCCTGCATCCTTGTCTCTCCTCTCCATGTCTCTTTTTCTCTCACTTGGCTAATATTTTACTTGAACAATTTGAGTAGAGTCTGCTGCTCTAGAAATTATTCCACTCATACTCTGTTGAATTCTTTGTTCTATCTTTTGTTTTTTTTTGCAGATGTCTTAACTCCAGAGATAGGTAAGTGGTATTTGTTTGCATTTTAGAGGGGAAGCTATCACAGAAAACTTGTAGTGGATCTATGAAAATTATAGAGGAAGTTGATTTCCACATCATAAAGTATCAACTGTTAGAAATGGTCTCCTTGTATATTGCTTATTTATCACTTGAAACTATGCTGTTGGTTTGGAACATTATGCTCCACAGAGTAAAACCAATTTGCTTTTTAAAAGAGTCACACCATGGCATATTTTTAAGAAATATTTCCTTTGTTCTTTAGATGTTTTAATTTTTCAAGGTCAAATAATCAGATAATCTGTTACGATGTAATCCAGTATTATTTTTAAAATACAAATGAATTAGTGAATTTGGATCTTCACCTAGGTTGCTCTCTAATTCCTAAATTCTTTGCTATTAAATAATAGTAAATGCTAATTCATATTTTATGCATCAAATATATTCACCCAAATATTTGGCGCTTGGAAGCCTTTACATTTTTTTTCAAGGTGATTTTTCAAGTTTATTTTTTTAAATTAAATTTTGTTATTTCAGTATTCCAAGATTCATTTTTTGCACTTTTACATTTTTTTAATGATATGTTTTATTGTTAAAATATAATGGGCATATGCTCTCTTGAACGGTATCCATATTTTTTTGTTGTTATTGTTCTTGACCTTGTTACTCAGGTGAATATTTTTCTAGTAATTTGATCTCTATGCATTGGCACTAGTTTTTCTCTATTCCTGAAATATTCCCTTTCTGTAATCATCTCCTAATTAATTTCGCATTCCCCTGCTGGGAACCTGGTGAACCCTCACTAGTTCAGAGAGGGATCTGAGTACTCTTTGGGACCCCACAGCCATGCATCCCCTCTTTATGATTTGGATGGTGCTCTGAACATGGGACTGGTCAGTGCTGTGTGTCCTTCCTTACTGAGAGTCAGTAGCCTGCTTTGTGTAGAGCTAGGTGGGCCCAGTGCACCAGGACCTGATGGGTGGAAGAACTGATGCTTACTTATGAATTTTTCTTTGCATGATGTTTGGCTCTTTATTTTTGTAGATAATTTAGGAAAAGATAAATGAGCTCTGTTTCTCTTCCTGGTTTTGCTTTTAATGATCACATAACACCTAATTTTCACGGAATCCCTTATGACAACATTCATCTCTTACACTGACTTCATCTGCTATTTTTCTGAACCTCATGATTTGGCCATTCTTCTCTGAGCCATGAGTAAGGCAAGATGAAGTATCCTGACCTTGGGTGGCATAGAAATGGACTTGAAGGAGACTCGGGTTAGGTTCTATGGAACCTCAGGAGAATCATGAGGAGGGAGGAGCTTCTAAGATAGTTACCAAGTACTCAGACCCCAGTAAAATATATCAGTAGGTTGGGATATTGGAGGGAGGACCTTGGGAATCTGACAGAAACCTCCCCAGAAGAAAGAGTGAGCATTATAGCATCTAAACACACAGATAACCCCCGCTAGGAGATAGATATTTCTCCTTCCAGTCCACAAACCCACACTCTGATCCACCTTCAGCTCTTTTCCCTTGAGGAACTGGAAGCTTCAAGGGAAGTGAGAGAGGGAGAGGAAAGGGCCATTGCATGTCCTGAACAACTTCATTCTCAACACATGTATAGAAAAAAAATAATCCTGGAAAGTTTTCTTGAAAGGTTTTTAGATTGAGTGAAACCTCAGTCACTTCTTACATAAATTTCAGGATTTCCAGGTTCCTTTATAAAACACTGATGGAGGCACATATTACTCTGTGCTCTATATTTTCATTTGATCAAATATTCAATAAATGCCTCTCTTGAAGTTATACTTATTTAAGTTATACTGGTCCATTTCATGAAGCCTACTAGATTCTTGACTCTAAACTTCTCAAGAAAGGCCCTGTGAGGACTCTTGCAGATGCTTATCTGAAATACTCCACACAGTAATTTATTAGGATGTGTTTGAGGGTTGAAACCAGGGGACTTCTCATTGACTCTAAGTAACAGACCATATAGCATTCATTCTGCAGGATGAATCTGCACAGGTCCAGGTGATGTAGGAGGACTCCAACCCTGCTGGACTAATCAACCTAAGTTTTGGTACATTTGATGGTTTGGATCAGGAATGTACTTGTCTTTCTAAATCTCCAAGACATAGGTCTTGAGGTTTTATTGTTGTTTACCTAGGGCATCTCTTATAGGAGGTGAAGAACTGAGGAAAGGCTAGTTTCAGACCACCCCCTGTTCTGGGAAGAATAAGTGAAATTCTTAGGTCTTTGGGACCTAATTTTTCAACTTGTAGACCTCACCAAAAAGATACGTTGTTAAATATCCTGTTTTATTTCTATATAAATCATTTGCAAGTCTAATAATGTGCTTTTAGATTGAGTTATAATTTTAGTGATCTTAATAAGAAAATAAGTGTCTCTCTCTGTGTCAGAGATACATACTAGATCATCATGTCTTTGGTCTCAGGGTTTCTGTAGTCCAGTCAGACCAAGGTCTGGGACAAATCTTCTCTGAGTAGGGATAAGAGGACCAATTGTAATATACTGTTGTTTTCTTTATTTCTTTACCTAGAGAAAACAGAAAAAGCATATGGTAATTGATATTTATTTTTTCATGAGTCCATGTTTGAACACTCCACATTTGATGTTCTCTCATTATTATAAAAAAAAAACAAAAAAAAAAACCAAAATCCAGGCCCCTCGCTTACCTAAAAATGTTTAGAAAGAACTAAAATGTGCTTTTGCTCCTTTTTGAGAGTAAAGTATTCATAACAGAACATTTTCGCCCTGAAGGAAGAAGAACCAAGTGCCTCAGCTAGGGCTGGGGAGGGCTGGAACTCAGGTCTCACATCTGCTCCATGCAGGGAGGGCAGTCAATCTTTGGCCATACGGTAATTAGTTGCCTATTCTGTTGACAGTGCTTAGAAAACAAGGAGGAAAAGAGGACTCAATTTCACTTTGTATGTTGTTTTCTCAGGACAGGTGCACGATGCACATTTACATGATACATGGAAACCAATATCCCCATAGGTGTTGTGGAAGAGGGTTCGCAATGCCATGAGCACATACAGCAGTGAGATTAGACTTAGCCCTGGGTTGTGGATTTGCTGAAGAAGCGGCAACAGCGGTGACACTAGTGGTAGTGAAGGGGACTGGTGGGTGAAAGGGAGGACTAGCATGTGGAAACCAGGAAGCCCAAGAGGCACTGAGACCTGGGGGAGGTGGGCCCATGAATCTATGAGAGGAAACATCATATCCGGCTGACTCTGGTCCAGAAAATCCTGGCAGGGCTGTAGGGTAGGCAAAGGCTGGGTCATGCAGTATCTCTTTGACATTCTAAGAACTTTGAATGTGATCCACTAGACACAATCTTGAATATTATTCAAGAAAAGGAGGAAATCTAGGAAATATTCCACAATAATGGGGTATGATGACAAGACCTTGACTTCGACGACATTATTTTCACGAAGGTAGAAAACAGATTGTATGGTTAGTGGTACAGGATTAAAAAAAAAGTATAAAAAGAAAAAAGAAAGAAAAGCTACAATGAATCAATTCAGAGATATACATTCAGCTAAATAGAGAGGTATAAGAAGTCTATACATGATTACTCATTTACTGTTTCATAATTATTCTGTAATACCACCAATTTTATATCTTATCCAGTTATTTTGTGGGCCTAATGGCTTTGCGAATTAGAAGGCGAAATGCTGTGTAAGCTGGTTTCTTTTGATTCTGACATTCTTGGCCTGGAAACCTGCAGGACACAGTGTGCCAACCTGTTCCTACTTCATGTGCTTATTGAATGGTATTTGGATTTAGATTGTGAGAAATTTTCTCATATAAGGAAAACTGTTGATCAAAGGTAAAAGTACTCTTAGTTGATCCATATAACAAAACCATGTTCAGATTGATATCAGAATTGACCTCCAATTAATTCAAACCTGAGTAAAAGCACATTAACTGGTTCTAGTTCCAGTAATCCTCAACCCAATTTCCCATAATTGAATCAACACTTCTTTAGAGTAATGAAGTCTTAGAATTCATTTGACAACAAACGCCAACACACAAGTTTTCTCTTATTAAAACAGTGAAATATAGTATCCCATGGATGAAGGCAGGCATTTATCTACTTCTTATTAATTTATTTTTTATTTATGTATTTGACAAAGAGAGTGAGAAAGCAGAAGCATAGGGAACAAGAGTGGGAGAG
>JAPYYM010000500.1:0-14605 GCA_028534135.1 Potos flavus
TACCTTAGTGTCCAAATCTTATCCAATCCTACTTGCATGGTATCCTGTCACACCTCTGCCTGTCAGCATCCCAGCACCACCACTATTGCCCTTGGCAGTAGTCATTAAAAGAAAGGCTGACAGTTTTAGACAGTGTGGACATTCCAATGAACGTGTAACAGAAATAAAGAAAAAGAGAAATAGGGGTGCCTGCGTGGCTCAGTTGGTTAAGCATCTGCCTTCAGCTCAGGTCATGATCTCGGGGTCCTGGGATCGAGTCCCACATGGGGCTTCCTGCTCTGTGGAGAGTCTGTTTCTCCCTCTCCCTCTGCCCCTCCCCTTCTCCTGTGCTCACACATGTGCATGTGGAGGGCACTCTCCCTCTCTCTCTCAAAATTAATAAATAAAGTAAAAAAAAAAGAAAATGAGAAATAAAAGTGTGGTGAGATCTAGAATTGCAGGTGATTAGAGAAATTAGTGTTAGTAGAAGTTGATCCGTAGGCATTTTTAATTTTTTTCACATTTAAAAATGTTTATTAAATAACTCAAAACTCAAATTACCTTTGTTTTTATTAACAGAAACTTGCTTGAAAATTTTGGTAGACTAGATTATCCAGGAAGAAAAAAAATAGATCATAAAAAGATAAACTAAAAAAAAAATAAACTATTCTACATATGTTGATCATTTTTGATGAATAAGTATTCATTAGTCAAAACATGTTTTATGCATTTTTAAATACACAAGATATGTAATAACTAATATCTATTGAGAATTTATCATGACCTGGGTTTGATCTTAAGTGCTGTATATGCTTTTATTAATTTTAACAACGACCTTATGAAATAGGCACTATAATATATTCAGTATTTCTACAGGTAAAAAAAAAAAGATGTGGAGATTGCAAGTAATACATAATGCAGTAGTTAAAAATCTAAACTCAAACTGCCTGAACTTCAAAGCTGGCTGTTCTGTATCAGCTTCTTAAGTTTGGACATTATTTAAACCTATGTGCTTAACAATACAATATAGTAATGCATAACACACCAGGAGGTTATGAGGATTACTGAATTAATATAAATATATAACTTAGAACACTGTCTGGCACCTAGGAAGCACAATCTAAATGTTTGCTATTATAATATTGTTGTCGAAGATAATGATTTTAGACCTGGGATAAAAAACACAGGCAGTCTAAATACAGAGATCATAGCATTACTACACCTAAATCTCCAGTCCTCATAACAAAATACTTCTTTTTCCCTCTCCCTTACTTTCTTCTCCCTCTGCTTCTCTTTCTCCTCCCCCCCCAACACTTGAAAATACTCAACATATTAACCAACTATTACTTTCTATCCTTATTTTAAAGTTTAAGACACTGACTCAGAAATGTTAAGTGGCTTATCATGGCTCATGAAATAAAGATAATAAGCTCTTTGGGTTCATGGATTGTGTTTTTCCAGTTATAAACTTCTAGCATCCTTTGCAGTACCTGCTGTATATAACCATTCACTGTATTTTTTATTGAATAACAAATTAATTAAAGGCCACCAAAGGGCTAGACCTGTAACATAAGAACTTTGACTACAAGTATATATTACATATTTTTGCTAAATTTGTGGTCAGAATAACAAATCTTTGATACTAGATCTCACTTCATCTAGTTTGGGGTCTTGAATAAATGACTCATTTGTCTATTCTGAACTTCATTCAGCTGTTGTATGCAACTTAGCCTTTACACCTATCATATCTAGTAGCCATGTTATAGGGAGAGATGTGACAGTGAATTCAAAAATACCCCCCAAAATAGATTACCTTATTCAAATGTAAAGTGGTATCCCTGTAGTGGATTGTTTTTGGAATGGATTTTACCATTTGCTTTTTTAATGTTTATACATCTATATGTGCATATATATATTCACAAATATATACATACACACACACACATATATACATATGCTTATATACAAATACACTATATATACACACAAATATATGTATATACATACAAATACACACATATATATACACACATATGTTACATATTTGTGTGTGTGTGTGTGTGTGAGAGAGAGAGAGAGAGAGAGAATAGGAGCCAAAGTGGTCAAGTTTGAATATGTTAATCATGCAGAACTAGCAGGATAACAAAGTGAGATAGGAAGTATACACTGGAGATCTGAAATGGAAGTACAGATACATAAATACCCAAGACATTGAAGTCATGGGATTTTAGATTCTAGGTAGAGATCTGAAACTGACGTATGGATCTGAGAAACTCATGATATTCCCCAATCACAATGTGCTTCTCCTTTAGACTTTCTCATCTTAGTAAATGCTGACAGTACTTACTGAGTTGCTCATGGAACGAACCTGGAAATCATTCTTGATTCTACCCACTCTTTCAACCCCACATCCAGTTCAGTTGCAGCTGCAAAATGTATCTCATTCCAGAGACATTTTATGTCCCCTGTCTCCTGAGGTACTGCCATAGAGCTTTCTGATTTGTCATCTTGATTCACTCCAGCCTTTCTCAATCCAAACACCACATAGGATGAGCTTCTTAAGAAGTATTTTTTTTTTTTTTTTAGATTTTATTTATTTGATAGAGAGAGACACAGCAAGAGAGGGAACATAAGCAGGGGGAGTGGGAGAGGGAGAAGCAGGCCCTCCGCTGAGCAGGGAGCCCGATATAGGGCTCGATTCCAGGACCCTAGCAGAAGGCAGACACTTAACGACTGAGCCACCCAGGGGCCCCTTAAGAAGTATTTTTATCTTATTATTCATTAGCTTTATTTTTTAATACAGATTTCTATTCTAATCCAATTGAGATTATTTCTGCACTTAAAAAAGATGCCTTACGTCATATGGCCTTGACTTTCCTTCTAGCCACCCCCTTTTTTTATAACAAACTCTTGCATCTCAGGGTCTTGCTGCCTGCTGTTTCTACCATGTGGCATGTCTCATTCTGCCCACCCTTGATTCTCGTTTATCTTATGCATTTTTTCTCATCCTTAAGTCTCAGTTTAAATATCAAATCCTCAAAGATGCCTATATTCTTTTAAAATAGGTGTTTTTATTTTATTTTCTCCCCCTTCCATTGACTTTAGCCCATAACACACATGCAATGTCTAAATACATTAGTTGTGTGATTGTTTGTTAAAACTGGGTCTCCTTCAACAGGCACTCAGCTTGAATAGGAAAAGCACCATGTAGCTTGTGTTCACTACTCCATCCCTGCTAGGCAGGGAAGTCGTTGCCCTAGAATAGATAGTCAACAAAAACTTACTGAATTAATAACAGTGGTCATTGAGAAAGAAGGGCTGATGGAACTGATAAAGGTCATTAAGGGCATAGGTAGTTTTGGAATATTTCACATATATGGATAATATTTCCATAAGCAATAATTATTCCAAGTATTGGGGAAGTGCTGCAGTAGGTTAATCAGTTTGAATGGTCTGAAATTACGACTTTGGAAATAAGATGTCAAAGAGCCTAAGAGAGTAAGAGACCTAAAAAGATAAGGGAATAAGAGACCTAAAAAGATGGGAAGATGGGTTCAGATATTAGTAATTTCAAAATTGGGAAAATTTTCTGTTGTTGTTACATTTCACAGTGTATCTATAGGAATGTATGTATAAAATGAAACAAAGTTTATGTTCTTGATGAATGGGTAGGGACTAATCAGAAAGTTAGTGTGTGACAGAAAAGTGGAAGAGTGGAGAGTAGTAGATAGATGACATGACTTTCAAAGAGGGATAATTTGCAGGATGTGGAAATGTAATATTCAGAAGTTAGGGAGCTAAAAACTTATCAACTTCACTTCTATATTTCATGAATCATAGAGTATGTGAGAAATACCACTATACTACTAATAATAGACAGTAATCCTTATTTAATGCTTAGCATTGTGCTAAGAGATTAACAGTTATCTCTTAAAGTTACCCATATTAATGAATTAAGTGTTACCATTATTCATATTTACAGATTGGGAACCAGAACTCTCAGATAATGTTGAGTAGTAAGATCAGACAGCAAATAAAAGGCAACCTTGAGAATCGAAGGAAGGAAGTGTGTCTGAAAGTTTACAGGCTTAACTCTTCTGTTATTTCTGTCAGTCACCATGCCAAGCATTCCATTTAATTAATAGTATTTGCAATAAAAATATGTAAAAATGTAAACTCCATATATATAAATTTATAACTAAAATCATAGACATGTAACATTTGTCTTGAATTCTGTCATTGCTTTTCAGCATAAGACTTGAATGTGCTTACATAGTAAGTGCTTCTAGGTTTGCTTAATATCCATGGTGTCAGGATGGCCTCTTAGAGAATGGAAATATAGGTTTATAGACTGATTTTTTTATTAATCTTGAAAACATATTAATGACATAAGTTCATTAATTTCATATGCTCACTAAATGAGAAAACTAGACTCAAGGCACATTTTAGGTTTTAAAATTTCAGTAAGAATAAAATATTTTTTTTCCAATTTTGCCATCTCCTTTTTTTAAGCCAAAATAAAAACAAATATTTGAATAAATGGATTCTGTCTTTTTTTGCCCTTGCATTTCTGTTCTCACTTTTTGATTTAGACTTGAAAAAAAGCCACAAGGACATTGTAAGAGAAACTGTCCTCTTGGTATTCCTGGTTTGGAACAGAAGCTAGAGTATAGTAAATCTCATGAGGAAGTCTGCTTTGTGACATTTACAGCTCATTTTTACCAACTCAGAAGGTTCGAATAGGCTTCAGATAAGCATCCAAGCTTACCCAGGGTGAACTTGAATTCTGAAACTTCTAAAGTTTCATCATTGGTAATCCTACCTTACTTTTGAAGATGCCAGTTGTAGTATCCCTATGGAAATCCTGGTTTGCCATTGTCAAGGATGAGTAAGGTCATATATTAGCTGCTTTATTAATAATATAGGGGCAGACCAACAGGAAAGTTCCTTCAGAATTCACTGATGGAAAGAAATAGGAAGATGTCTTAATAATAAATACATTTTGTAAGGTGATAAAATTCAGCTAGGTCATTTCAAAACTATTCTTTGGATAAAGTAATAATGACACCGATTAATTAAATATAATTTTGTCAACAGAATTTATACTTTTATGTCTGCAGACTAATGCAGTCAACAGATCAGGGCTTTGTAAGAGTAGACTTTATATGTGGAATAAATAATATGCATAATAACAAATTATTTAGTTTTATACATGTAGGTAATTTCAATGAATGTTAAATTAAAACACCAGCAGAGCATCTCTCTAATATAAACAGGCATATGTAATGGAAAATACTCTGTGCACAACACTGTTTCAGAGCAAGTTTGAGGAACATTTATGCCAGGAATAATTAAATACCTACATAAGAATTGAGGTTTATATCTACCTGTCTAAGAGTGTTCATAGCTGCATATTTAAAATCCTTACAACAAGAAAAGTCAACTGATAAAGCTGTCTCAAATTTAAGTTCTTAGACTTTGGTATGGCTGAATGGAAAATATTTCTTTATCTTTGATTTCTGTCTTTAATTTTATGTAAGAGTAAGGTATAGAAAAAAGTAAATCATCTACAAAGGTTTATTATGTTTTTTATAATTACGTTTATTCCCATATACTAATTAGTTTTCTAACTCAGGCTAATCTCAGGAACTCAGAAACAACTTTCTATACCACACTTTTATTAAGCTCAATGTACTATATGCAATTTTTAAAAATAGACTTATAGGAATTATAAAGCAAAGAAGAACTTAATGCATGCATGTTCTTGTCTCTATTTTCTCTTTGAAGGAAAATCTTAGAATCCTGCTCTTCTTTTCTTTCTAGTGTAGCAGACTAACATCTGTGCAATTATACAAACCTGCAAATTGCTTTTTTTCCTTGTGAGTTAATTGCTTCAAAATTATAATGAAAAAAGAATCCAAAACCTAAATGTAAGGCAATGTTAGGCAAAATTAAATGCTAAACATTCTGATTAACATAGAAAATTTAATGAGACTGTTTTGATAGAAAATCTCGAAAATAATATGAGGGTATAGAATTGTTGGCAAATATTTAATTTAATTAATGAATTTCCATAATTGGTAGTTATATTTCACATTAAATAATTATTTAGCCTACATTCATTTTCTTTTCTGCTTTTTAAGTTTTACTACCCTTAATAATCTGAGGGAAAATAAAAGATGAATTATGCTCCTTTTTTCACGGACTAAGAAAATAAATGAAAACACGAGTTTAAATAACAGTATTATTTTGATATATTTGAAATAGAAAAAAACAGCTAAAAGTGTAGTCTTTAGGATCAGTTCATGTGTGGGACTTTTACTATCTTGCCTCTGAGCATCATCTGCCATTTTTGTCTCCCATTTCCAATTTTTAAAAATGAACCATTTGTACTCCCCATATAGCACTACCTATCTAGAAGGTTCCTCCACCCTTTTTGACCTAGCTAATTCCTACTCATCCATCAAGTCTTAATCCAGATATTTCTTTCCAAATGATTTCTTTCCAAATGAAATCATGCTTTCCAAATGATTTCTCCAAATCTATAAGTCCACTTTGTAAATATATTCTATGCACCTGACTTTTCTTTTAAGTTTAGAGATTTCCTATCTTCTGAGTATGGGGCAGAGTGGTCTTTCTAAAATACAAATACAATCATACTTTTACTTAATTAAACAAAGTGGAAACAAACTGGAAACCACCTGAATATTAATGAAGGAATGGTTGAATTAATTTTGATAGATACCTGGTATGGATTAACATGCCACTATTTAACAAAGTGATTTAGATATTCCTTAGATACTATTTACCTGGAAAGATTGTTATAATATTTCATTAAATGATTACTGTTAAGTACAGAGCAGTAAGTGTAATATTAATATATTAAAACCAACACATGTATGTTTATGAAAATAAAGGTTAAAAAAATATCCACCAGATAATTAATTCTGGTTATCTTAGAGAATGGGGTGTGAATAGGTGTGAAGTAAGAGTTTATTTTGTCTTCTATATGTTGAAGACAAGGAACCCCAACACCTAAAGGAAAAGTTAGCTAAATATAAATTATTCAAAGACTATAACTGATGATCCAAGATTTTCAAGAGACGATTACCAAAATAAAAACAAAACCACATATTGGCACACCATAGTCAAGTGGCATAAAACTGAATTAAAAAATAAAAATCTTAAAAACAACTGGGGAGAAAAGACTCATTACATAGGAGATTCAAGAATAATGGCTGAATTCCCACAAGAAAACATGCATAACAGAAACAGTAAAATGACTTTAATGTGTTGAAAGGGGTGAAAATCCTGTCATCAAAAAAATTCTAGATCCTGCAAACATATCTTTTAGAAATGAAGGCAAAATATAGGCACTTTTCTCCAAAGAAACAGTGAGCTAATTCTTTGCTAACAAATCTACCCACAAAAAATGCTAAAGGAGGTGATTTAGTCTAAAAGAAAATGACCAGATGGAAACTCAGATCCATAAGAAGAAAAAAAGGAATACCAACATGGTAAATATAAAGGGATGTGCACAAAGTAGAATTTCTCAATTTTAAAAATATAATGCTGCTTTTAGAAACAATTATTATATTGAATTATGAGGTTTTGCAATGTGTGTTGCAATAACATATACAACAGTTAAAGTACTATGAAAGGGGCATAATACAATTGCTTTTGAAAGTTTCTTACATTTTACGGTGAAATAATACGGTGTTAACATTAAATAGTTGTGATAAATTAAAGATGCATATTAGGATTCTGAGAGCAAAATCTAAAAGAAATTGTTTAAATATAAAGCTAAGAAACTAATAGAAATCTTAAAATGGAATACCAAAATTACGTTGAGCTCAGAATATGTTATAAAATATCTTCTTAATATCAAATAAGTAATTGATTAATCATGCTTCACATTAGAATCTCATTAGTAATATTATGTATCATTCATTGTGAGGATCTTTCATTAATAATTGCCTAGATAGCCAGGAAAAATTATTTAAAGGACAATGATAACCTTCGCAAAAATATTTCATTTCTCTAAAAGTAAATATACTGTTTTATTTTAAAATTATATGATTAATAAAATTGTATAAGAATGAAATGAAAATTAGAAATTAATATTCTTATTCAAACCTCCTTTAGGGAGGATTCCTTTTGAGTACACAATACATGTGGTGGGAGAATCAGAGAAAAGATTGAGATAACAAATTTAAAAAATCATGTGTGTTTATGAAGTGAGGGAAATATTGTGCAACAAGAAAAGGGAGACAGAGGTTGCCATTCAGGGAATGCCATTTCAGGGAATGCTGAAAGCTTGCTATTTAGCTCTTCAAAAACCAGCCACTTGGCCCATTGAAGGATGGTTCCTATTGGATTTTAAGAAATGATATACTTGCCAATAAAGTGAAAGGAGAAGGTACCCATGGACTTTTCCTAGGAATAGGTGAAACAACCAATATACTTTTATTTATGGTATATCTGCAGAACACAGATCCATGAATTGAGATTTGTCAGAATGGAAGCTAAATGCAAAGGAGTTATTCAAATGACATGTGAAATAAACTGGAATAATCTGACTTTGCCATACTTGAAATTACTTCTTCTTAACTTATAAATATCAACGATTTTAAAAAATAAAACAGGACAAGTTCAAGCCTCTTGACTATGTCTTATCTCTTTCTATTTGATTTTTATAGTCTTCTCTATAATTACAGTAGCTCACTGCCATTATTACTAATATAAGAAATTTAAACTTAAAGATTTAACCCCCAGTAATTCTATTTCTTTCTCTTTTTACTTCAGCATAATATAAAAAAGAAATAAAACCTGCTCTTTCAATTTAAATTTATATCTAGAAGAATATGTACAAAAATAAATTTATTACTTAAGAATCCAAAGACCAACAGGAATGGAATAGAGTATGATAATAACAAAAAGGTTAGCAGGTAGTCCCATATTTTTATCAGATATATGATCTCTTTAGGATTCAGTTTTTTATTTTGGAAGAGAGAGTGAGAAGTTTCAAAGGAGAGGCTTTTATAAGAGATATGCCACTTGATTCCATTCTGTATCTAAAGCCATCACTGTTAATTGATAATAGCACTTCTCTCTGGTATGTCATAATAGTGACTCAAAATTTTCGCACAATGTTCTGGGCCATCATTATCAATTATTTAGAGCTTCCAATAAAGATGAAACTTAACTTGTTGCTTATTGATAAGGTGAGTTTTATAGGCTCTTTACAGTCTCTTCCAGTTCAAACACATTATCCTTATTATATAAAAGTTATCATCACTCTATAAAAGCCATTTATTGGAATGTATACAATTGCCCAGTGTCACGTAGGTAGTAAGTACCAAGACATGAAATCAATTTAAGTTAATCCACATTAAAAGTCTGTGCTTTGACATATACTATCTATGATGGTCAATTTTATGTCTCAAGTTGGCAGGGCTAAGGGACCCCAGATAGCTGGTAGAACATTTCTAGGTATGTCTGGGAGGGTGTTTCTGGAAGAGATTAGCATTTGAATTAGTAGACAGTAAAGAAGGTGGCCCTCACCAATGTGGGTGGACGTGATATAATCCACTGAGGACTTGAATAAAACAAAAAGGCAGTAGAAGGGCAAATTCACTTTCTGAGCAGAGACCTTCTTCTGCCTTTAGACATTGGCACCCTTGGGTTCCAAGCCTTTGGACTCAGACTGAATTATATCACTGGCTTTCCCAGTTCTCCAGCTCATAAATGGCAGACAGGATAACTTCTCTGTCCTCATAATCGTGTGAGTCAATTCTTATCATAAATGAGTAAATTTATATTCATATGTGTATCTCCTATGGTTTTGTTTTTCTGGAGAATCCTGACTAATAAACTATCCATTTTACCTTCTTTAATTATTATAAAGTTTAAAATGACCCAAGATAAAATTGAAGTCATAATGCTCTATTTTTTCTTAGGGCCTCTAATTATAGAAGTTTTTATGGTAATCCTTGAGTATGTACTCTCTGTAAAAAGAATCCTCTAAAATAGAGGTATATTTCTGTCTTTTAAAGAGGTCTTTTTTTTTTTTAATTCAAGACTGTTGCCTTGACTACACAACATTCTAATATTTCCTCATCCTTTCTAATATTTCCATCCTTGCTATATGTCACTTGAGGGTTTGGAGAAATACACACTAATCCTCCTTTTTATTTTCTGCAAGTGTTTACAGGTAATAACACTAATAGCCTCTATGCTTCATTAAGTATTCTATTTAATTTTTTCTACAAATTCATATCATCTGAGCCATTAGCTGTCTTCTGAGCCTTTTATAATTGGGAGTTCAAACCATCAATAATAAGCTAATATGACTGATTTTCACAAAGCTGTCATCACAGTTCAGAATTCAAAATCAGGGGAAATGATTATTTTTAATGACTTAAAAATTAAATTTAGTAACAATTAACATTTTTGTTGGCTTCCCTGCTACTACTCTTTTCCTCTTGAAGTTTTTTCTATACTTTACACAAATATTGATACTTCATACTCACTACTCATTACTGAAGAAGTCAATTTAAAAAGGTGTGGAGTATTA
The DNA here is from genome assembly GCA_028534135.1 of Potos flavus. Classification (NCBI taxonomy): domain Eukaryota; kingdom Metazoa; phylum Chordata; class Mammalia; order Carnivora; family Procyonidae; genus Potos; species Potos flavus. The sequence goes on from JAPYYM010000500.1 coordinate 10,556, forward strand.
ATGCTAGTTTTCTATTTTAATATCCCATCTAAAGCAGGTGTCTACTTTAAAGCTTCCAGGCAGTTTTTCTGGCTCCTGCATTAATATTTTGTTTAGCTGAGTTTATGAATTCACCAAAACAATTTATTTCATTATCGTAGAGTTATAATTAGTACATAGTTTTGGTTTTTGTTAACTTGAGTCCCCATTGGCTTTTGGAAACTGCTCTTGTTCTTTCCATTTTTATGAATTCCTCCCTACCCTCAAAAGTTCCCTAAAATTTACTTAGAAGGATTTTGTTTTTCCCCCTCCGTGGGTTTCACAGTTAAGGGGATTCTACTTTACACGGAATTTTTGTGTAATTTGTGATTTATACGCTCTTAGCATTTTTGGATAAATCATAGTTTGTCTCAGTTCAACTTTGTATTAAAGAAAGAAAAAATGGTTCACAATGGCATCTGGGTGATTCTTTTTCTTACTTGCTGTACAAAACATTTTAAGAAAAAAGAGCAGGTAATTCTTAAAATATATCTCCAACATGCAAGAAGGTAGAGACGAGGAGATTCTAATTGATCTTCAATTTCTTTTTCTGTTTGTTTGTTTGTTTTTGTTTGTTTGCTTTTTAGGTTTTTTTTGCAACCCATTACTCCATTTTAATAATGAACTTTTGTAGCCATTGTTTTTGGTGCAAAGGCTTCAAGTGTCCCCATAAGTTTTCTGTAACTCCAAAAATAAAACTTAAACCTTAAAGGTAAGGATTATAAAATATTTTTGACACTTTCAGTATTTGAAATCTATAAAGGAAGGTATACTGAAGAAAACTTGTTGGATGATGAGGGTTTTAAAATGTATCTATATTCATTTTATTCATATACGGCTAATACACTTTTATAATACTCTTCATAAGGGCTATAGCTTCTATGTTTGGACACACATATTTTAGTACAGAATGGTTAAGCACATGAGCTAGGAATTAAAAGAACTAATAATATTCAGTTGGTATGCCATGGGCAATTTACCTAACAAGATGAGAAAACACTTAGAGAAAGTAACACATGAGGCAGATTGGTTCTACTCTAATTAATGATTACCAGCTTCAACAAACTATCAAAAGTGTTGATTCTACTATATTTCTCATTTACTTTAATCTCCTATTTTTCACAACATGTATCTCAAACTTTATCTACTAAATCTCTACCCCCTTTTCCCTCCTCATTCTAGTAGATGTTCAAACCTCCAAAATTACAGAAAATGTAATTTGCATAAACTTACTTTATGGAAGCAGAGATGAGGGATAGCTACCTCTGATTGCACACATCTTCACATCCTCCTCTCAAGACTTAATAGCTGCCCTCCCTCCAACTAAAGAAAGTAAGTCCTTTAAGACAAAGGACACATCTCATGTCCCCTTTTGGCTTTATACCTTATAAAAGCTCCTCAAAGCCAAGAAGAGAATGAGATTTTTCTCCTATAATACAGCAAAGAATAGGGTTCAAGAGAAGTGGTAAAGCAGTATACTCTATAGATTAAGGGCTCCAAAAGAAAAACAAAACAAAACATGTGAGTTTTTTGGTCAAATTTTACCTAAAAATGTTACACAGAATAAATGCAATAAAAATCTCCAGGACTTTATAATACTAGAAATTCTCAATTTGATGTACTCCAGTTTACCAATATCTCTTAATGAGTGTTATATAGAACTGAATCCACACATCTAACTAGGTTCTCAGAGGCTTGGACAAGATCTATACTCTACTTCTCCCCACCTACGCCCACCCAATTCAGTAGAGGAAAAAGTCTCCCACTTACGTGTTCAAGAACTGAGAGTATTCCTCTCCATCAGTCTCTGAAAACATATATCCTGCACAGACACAAACTTCCTAATGTTTTGCAAGAAATCACCTTAGTTCTTCAAGTATTATTTTGCATTTAAAAAAATTTCCTTTAGAAGAGAATTATATAATTATACAATTTCCTGGTTGCAAAGATGATTCTGACAATTGCTAGGCATTGACTCCCTGCCCCTTGTCAATGGATTTGAGCTTCACAGATGACACTAACTTGAGTTCTGAATGCCTGAGTAGTCTTGATCTGCTCCTTATTGAAAACAGAAAGTTCAGATCCTAGCAGTTTTGATGAACTTGTCACAATGAATTCTTGGATAGTGATACAACTTGCTTTCTTGGTAGGAAAAATCTCACATAGTGAGAGAGGTTTTGAGACAATGACATTTTATTTTTTATTTTCATCTTTTTATTAATATGAAACAGTATAAAATTTTTAAAACTGATTTATTCTTATTTAACTAATAAGTCATATAGATTTTTAAAAAAATTATTGATACAATATTATTCTTCTATGATTTCCTACGAACTCTGTTCTTCCATAATTCCTCCTACAAATTTAGTGAAAATTGCTAGAAACAATTTAGGTTATTTTATGGCCCATTTAATTCTTGACCTCTTCACTTACACTGTCAAAAATGTCAATTATAGTCAAATGTATCAGAGGCTTTTTTAAAGTTCTCCTTTTCAGTAAGTTTAGAAGAGGTTATTACTTTATCTACATTGACCTTGTGCCAAACTGTCATACCTCCTGAATATAGAATGATTAACAATATGGCCCATTATAGCTTTCACCTTAAATAAAATGGAATGGAGTTTATGGAGACAGATATTTTCAATTTTAAATGTGTTTAAGCAATACACATAATCTAGTATTTACATGTGTCTTACTTATATTTAGATAAACCATTTATTTCATAAAGACAATTATGTACACAAGTGCACTCAAGAGAACTAGGTTGGTATTGTTGGTAGTAAGCTAAAAATCTGACCCAGGGTGATCAGGAGGGCAGAGAATGAATTAGAGTTAAAGAGTACTGACACGACAGATGAAGGAAGTGAAGTTCTGCATGTTCTTATATTAGAGGTAATTCGAAAGCAAATATGGATCAACAAAGATGGAGAAATTATCACACTTGCTGAATCCTGAACAAAAGGCTCCTACCATTTCATGGACCCAGGAGTCAAGAGGAGGAAAAGTGTTAGGGGCAGGAGTGGAAATGTACCGAATGAGAGAAGTATCTTGGTCAAAGCCAATAAAGTGGCCTGTGAAAAGAGTCACCTGGTCTGGGAATGCAGATATGCAGATGAGGATAGTTGGTTCTGGAGGTGAGGCTGAGTCCTTGATTGCTGCTCCCTCAGAGACTGCAATGCCTGGGCTGTGTACTAAGCTGGCGTAGGAAAGGCAGCTTCTCCCCTTTTGCCTGCCAGGCAAAGTGTTTGTAATTTCCTATGGCTAGGCCTGAGCTAGTGTGCAGGATTTCGGCCTCAGTACTTCTTTATAGGTTTGAGGTGAGCTTTGAGTCTCTTTCTTCATCTATGAAAAAGGATAATACCTACTGTGTAAATTGGGTATGAGATTGAAATTAAGTAATGCATGTAATATTTCTTAGCATGGCATGTATCTTAAACTAAATAAAGATTAACTATTATTGGCTTCAAAAAGCTGGAACTTTTCAGAATATTTCACTAAATATTAAAGGAAAAAATATAATTACATATAATTACACATGGATATTAAAAGAAATAAAACAGCTGGAAGAGTAGAAGTTTGAGTACCGTAATAGTTGGCTTTTGATTGGATATGTCACTTTGTATCTTAGTATATTTATGCTGTTGTTATATTTGTACCCTAGCCCAGTGGTTAAATATAATTTTGCATACCCCTTCTCTTATATCTGCTTTCTTTAATATGTATACTTTATCTTTAGACCCAGAATCCAAGAACTGACTCCAAAGCATTTCAGGACTTTCATGGTCAAAGTAAGAGACAGATTTTTCTCTTCCAGTTTAACTAGTGCCTACATTCTCACTCTCAAAGCTCCTTATTTATTTTAAAAAACAAAACATTTTTCCTACATGATTACTGTCAGGAATGGAGACATCCTTTAGAAAGATGAAGGCTATGAACAGGCTAGCTTCTATTCATAGGTTTGTGGTTTACCCTTACAGACATAGTAGGGTCACAACACCTTAAGATAACAGAGTACTTACTATTAAAAAAAAA
>JAPYYM010000501.1:0-14603 GCA_028534135.1 Potos flavus
AAAAACATGGAGGACATTGTGAGAGGGAAGGGAGGGCCGAATTGGAGGAAATCGGAGGGGTGAAGAACCATGAGAGACTGTGAACTCTCAGAGCAAGGGACTGAGGGTTTTGGAGGGGAGGGGTGGGGGGATGGGCGAGCCTGGTGGTGGGTATTGAGGAGGGCACGTATTGCATGGAGCACTGGGTGTGGTACATAAACAATGAATCTTGTAACACTGAAAAAAAAAAGTATTTGGGAAAAAAAAAAGGAAATCCAATGAATCTTGGAACACTGAAACAATAAAATTAATTGAAAAAAAATAAATAGATAAAAATAAAAGAAGGAAATCTTGCCATATGCAAGAACATGGAGAACCCAAAACACGTTATGCTAAGTGAAAAAAAGCCAGTCACAGGACAAATATTGTATGCTTTCACTTACATGAAGTATGAAAATAGTCAAACTAATAGAAACAAAGGATTGAACGGTGGTTGCCGGGGCCTGGGGGCGAGAAGAAAATGAGGAGTTGCTGTTCGGTGAGGATAAAGTTTCAGTTATGCAAGATGAGAACAAGCTCTAGAAATCCACTATACAACCCTGTGCCTACAGGGAACGATACTGTAGCGTGCACATAACCCCTTAAGAGAGTATCTCTCGTGTTAAGAGTTCTTACCACAATTTTGTTAAAGTCTCCTTTATTTACACTGGCCTATGTTCCCTCCCAGATCTCCCACTGCCTTATCTCACTAAAACATGTAGAGAGTATTCACCCATTTCAGAGATAAGGAAACTGAGGCTCAGAGCGGTAGCCAACTTACCCGAAGTGACACGACCTCTGAGCAACAGAGGAGCCCAGAGTAAGAGCATCTGGGACACCCAAGTCCTTTCCTTCCATATCTTTTTGAAACCCTCTCTGACCTTTCCCTTTCGTTAGCCCTTCCCTCGCCAACATTATTCCTTGGAGGCTGTCATGAAGATATTTCTGCAATAATCCTGCCCTTGAAAGATGACTTTGCCTTGGGATTCCATCTTCCTGATGGAATTCTTTGATTCTACCCCTTGCTCGAGCTGAGTTAATTGCCAAGACTGTGGGGAAATCTCACCAGCTCCTCAGTTCAGCCAGCAGGACCCCCATCCTTGACAATGCAACTTTCTGACAAAGTATGATAGATGGCCTCAGACAAAACTTTCCTAGCAGGGGATTGGAAAGGAAAAATAATTAAAAGAATGGAAGGGGGGGCAGAGATTTCTTTCCATTGATTTCTTTGTCAATGAGAAGTCTTTAAAAATCACTTTTCAGCTGTAGCCCATAGATGTGGGAGCTGTTATGCTGAGAGGGAGAGAGAAAAAAAAATCAAACTCTGAACCAGATCAAACTGTGATCTTTCATTCTCCTGAACAGGTGGCCATCTTGGTAAAGAGCGAATTAGAAATTCAAACAAAAGAAAGAAGGAATGTCTGGGGCAGGCTTGGCTTCGGGTGAAATTGGGAGATGGCAAAGTCTGACTTCAGAAGCATGCAGTGCCCGCATTCTCCCTGTGCCCCCGCCTGAGGCAGAATCTGCCTTGAGCGAGGCAAGGAGAGGAGGAACTTGGCTTTGTCTCCCTCTCAGCTTCCCCTTCTGCTTCCTGTAGACCTCCTGTCACTTGTCCCACCAACTCTAGGCATGACCTGTCCCTTCAGGGTTCTCCAGTGCTGGTTACAGACCCGAAGGAGGGGCTGGTGGTTAAACCAACTGTTAATTAGTTCATAATGAAGTCTAAACTGTAGATACCCCCTCCCCACCAATCCTGGGATAGTTGAGATTTGGAAAAGGGAGCTCCTCAGGACACGCTCTGTGATAAAGGGATAGTAGGCAGTGTGTTGACTGAGGAATGCAGTGGATGCCGGGAGGTACTGCCAAGATCCCCCTTCAGAAATGAAGGATGTAACAGCTCAACTCCTGAAGTGCTTTTAGGAGAGCCCTTTGCAATCAGAGCCCCTTTCATGGATTGCCTCAGCCAGAGAGAGCTACCTCACGTGAGGTCAGGCTCAAGGTCATGCCGCCTTTCCCGGGCAGCCGGCATCTAATTACTAATTAACAGCAGTCATGCAGACCCAGTCTTCTTGCTGAGACAACTTCAGAGACAAGTTGGGAAGATCACCCCCTCTTCGGAACTCTTCTAAGGTTGGCTGAGGTTTCTGTCGAGAGCAAACTGCAGCTCGACTTCCTCCTCTTTTCAATCCTGCTTCCTTCTCTTCCCCCCATAGGTATTGATCCCAAGAGCTTTCTGGAACAAACCCCCTGCATACCAGTCCCCACCTCGAAGTCCGCTTCCCCAAGGAACCCGACCGATGACAGCGCAGCAGGAGAAGGGCCTTCTGGGCAGAGCCCACGTGTCGCATAGCTCCGGGGCACCACGTTTCCAATCATACTGTTTGGAAATGGTATTGCCTAGAGTTCAGCCACCCTAAAGCCCAGCTTCCTGTCAGTGCCTCAAATCACACCGCCCTAACACAAGCACGAATTCACATGCACCCAGCTAGCCACTCGCCCAGCCACTGCGATTGGCTCTTGTAGGTACCTGAGTCTTTCACTGTGGCCGGTGTCTGCCACTCGGGGCTTTGCAATGTCCTTTCTCTGCACCACTCCCTGGCCTGCTAAGCTGTTTCCCCCTATCCTGACACTTCTCCCTCATCTAGCCTTCCTCAAAATGTGCATGTTCCGTGTTTGCCACTATGTGGTACGGGCAAATATTTACCCTTCTGAGCCTCCACTTCCTCGCTTTTGATGTGGCACAGCCTGCTGATTAGCCCCCAGTCAATAACCATCGTTCCCTCCTTCCCTTCCCAGAGCATATGGCCACCCATCTAGGTACTTCCCAGCCTGCCTTGCAGCTAATGACACGTGACCACATTCTGATCAATGAAATGTAAGTAGGAGATGTGTATGTGGTATGTGGAAGTTCCATATTGCACCCCTAAAAGCAAGCTGTTTTCCCTCTGTTTCCTTTCTCTTTTCTGCTAAGAAATTACAAGTGAACAGCTGTGTTGAATCTAATAATGGAAGCCAGCTTCAAACCACCAAACTTCACCAGTACATGAGGGAGAAATAAGCTTCTATCTTGTTTAAGCCACTCTATATGGGGGCCTCTTGGATACAGCATTTTAGCATGTAACATAACCAATAAACGTGAAACGAAGGTAATGACCCTACCTCACAGACTTCTGAACATCTAGCCATCCTCAATGAGCTTTCCTCAACCTGTCTCTGTTGAATCTCTTCTCTAGAATGAGGGATTTCAAAAGACTGATCTCCAGGCACCTGGATGGTGTAGTTGGTTAAGTATCTGACTCTTGGTTTCAGCTCAGGTCACAATCTCAGGGTCTTGAGGTCAAGCCCTGCATCGGGCTCCACGCTCAGTGCCGAGTTGCCTTGGGACTCTCTCTTCTTCTCCCTCTGCTCCTCCCCACTGTCTCTCTCTCTCAACTAAATAAATGAATCTCTAAAAGACTGATCTCAAGAAATACAAAACAACACAAGCAAAGATCCTGAGTTTAGGGCCCAGATAAGCTGGAGTTCACCCCATACAAACTAACATAGGGCCAAGTCCCTTATCCTCTCTGTGCTTTGTTTTTTTTCACCAGAAAATGAGGATAAGAATTGTAGTTGCCTCTCCGCGTTGTTGTGAAAGTCAAATGAGAAAGCATATGTAACACGGTTACATAAATGGATGCTATATCATAGATGCAAAAATAGACTCTCAACCAAGGACAGCTATTATTACCCAAGAGGCCACTTTGCCCAAGGAAGATGAGCATGTGCTCTGCAACCAGGCAGTCTGGATCTGAATCCAAGCTCCCCCACTTGCAATATTTATAAACTTAGGTGGGTTACTAAATTTCTCTGGGTCTTAATTTCCACCTCTATGAACTAGGGATTATAATAGTATCTACCTCACAGGCTCTTTAAGAGGATGAAATGAATTGATAATTTTAAAGGGGCACCTGGATGGCTCAGTCTGTTAAGCATCTGCCTTCGGCTCAGGTCATGATCCTGGGTCCTGGGATCAAGTCCCACATCGGGCTCCCTGCTCAATAGGGAGTCTGCTTCTCCCTCTCCCTCTGCCCCTCCCCCCTGCTCATGTTTTCTCTCTCTCTCTCTCTCAAATAAATAAAATCTTAACAAAAAAATGAAGTCCGAGTAGAGTGCCTGGCAGGTGGTGAATGTTCGAGAATTCTACCTATTGATTATTATCAAAGACTTCTTCCAGGGATGATATAATAGGACTCTCCTCAAAAAACTGAAAACCAACAAAAGTCTTCACCAAGGGATACTGCACACTCCAGTGCTCTATGAAAATGAGATTTGCCCTTGCTGACCTGCTGTTAGCTGAAATTCTCCTTATTAGAACCACATCTTCAAATTGTGGTGTGTTTTCATAAAATTCCTAGCCTCAAACCAAAATATATTAACAGAAAATGAGACTACTTGGCCTGTTTTATAATTCAGCAGAAATACACTAGTCATTTATCCACTTAAAGATTTTCTAAGAAGCTATAAGCACAGTGCAAGACTCTTAAGGTATAAAAACATAATAGAAATCAGTTTCCCCAGACGATTGTCTCTGATTATAAAGAAAAAGGACAATGGAAGACACCATTCATTGCCTCGGCAATTATCTATTCCCCTCTATCTTGATAACGAAACCAAATTTCATTTGGAAAAATCAAGTGCCAACTCCAGGCAGTGGGTTGTCACTGGTCTAAGTTGGCCATGACAATCTTGTTCCCTCTTCCTACCTCTTCTGCAGCTAAGGATGGTAATATGACCCAGGTACAGGGAACAAAGGGAAGCAAAAGCTACTGAGGGAGCAGTCCTGAAAAGGCATCTGCTTTCTCATTTAGAGGAGACAGAAGCAGCTGGTGTGGTGATTTTGCCTTTTCCCTTGCCCACCTTCTTCCTGTCTTGAACATATATGTGATGTCTGAAACTAAAGCAGCTACCACACGATCTTAAGATAACTAACATAAAGGAAAGGCTGAAGAAAGAACAGGTACAGTGGTTCCGACATTCCCAAGCCACTCACTGGACCAACACCAGCAACCATTTACTTCCTGACCCCTTGTTATAAGCTACTACAGATAAGTTTTACTTGCAGCTAAATATATTTCTCACTGTAGAGGTCCTTCCACAGAATATGGCGCTGTAGCGGGGAAGGTCCAGATAACAGTTTCCAAGACATGGAGATATATTCTTGTATCCAAGTCGTGGGGAAGATATGAAGGATGTGAAGAAGGTGCTAAAACTAAACCATTCTTCATTATTTTACCTGTGACTATCATCTAATTAGACCCAGTCTTTGGTGAATTTGGTGAATTTGGTGAATTTCCCAAGCACAGATACAAGTAGCTTATTGATAATCCTAAGGGGCACAATTCACCCAACGGCATACAGAATATGTGGTCCTTGCCCTCAAATAATAGCTCTGCTCGATTTGGGCACCACCCTCCCCAGCCCATAGCACTTTTCCTTTCCTATCATTTCTTTTCTAGCACATAGCAATTCTGTCCCAAAGGCTTCCGGTGGCTTTTCAACTCTGCAATCACCCAGCAGTTGGTAAGACCTATTAATATTTAAGTTCATTTTTCAATTGCAGGGCCATGATACTCACAGAACACAGACCATTTATTCATCTAACACAAAACACACCCTAGTGTCTCAAAATGCACTTCTGGTTACAAATGAGATAGTTACAAAATACTCTTCCAGACCTCAGACAGCACCCTTCCAGAGACCTTCCAGGTCAATGCAAGGTGAATTTCTCCAGGACCCCTTGCACAATCCAAGGCATGACACTGCCTCTTCTGGGCACTATTAACCAGGAAAAACAGACACAAAACAAAACACTGAGTGGAGTAAGACAGCCATTTCTTTAACCCGAAATATGGCCATCCTCCTAATAATGACCCTTACAATGGGTAAGAATAAATGCAGCTAGGGGCGCCTGGGTGGCTCAGCGGGTTAAAGCCTCTGCCTTTGGCTCAGGTCGTGATCTCAGGGTCCTGGGATCCCGCTCTGCATCGGGCTCTCTGCTCATCAGAGAGCCTGCTTCCTCCCCCTCTCTCTCTCTGCCTGCCTCTCTGCCTACTTGTGATCTCTCTCTGTGTCAAATAAATAAATAAAAATCTTTAAAAAAAAAAAAAAGAATAAATGCAGCTAAGATACATGGAGTAGATACTATGTTTCAGGTATGGGGGTAAATGCCTTAAATACATTATTTAATTTTATTATTTCATGGAGATCCATACAGCTAAGTGACCATATATTCTGGCTTACATGGGACCATCCTAATTCACACTTGCTATTATGGCCTTATACCCATTCCACCCTCAGTAGAATGCTATTTTACAGTTATAAAATACATAAGTCACAGGGATGTCATGTACAGCTTGGGGAATACGGTCAATAGTATTGTATTAACCTTGTATTGTGACAGACGGTAACTAGACTTATCATGGTGATTAGTTCACAACATATAGCAAATGTCAAATCACTATGTTGTACATACGAAACTGATAGAACATAGTATGTCAATTATACCTCAATAAAAATGCCTTTTTAGATGGCAAATTACACGGTCATCTTAGATACGGTCAGACCACCTGGGTTAAATTCTAGTACTTCCATTAAGAGCTTTGTACTACTTGCCTCGGTTTCATCACATAAAATGAAACTCATAATAGAAGTATCTCTCACCATCTAAATTATTTTAATACAAATTCAAAAACATCCCACATAGTAAAATATATCAGTAGGAATTCATAGGATTGTGTGCAGGGGATGGGGAGACGTATATATTTAAGGTCCATATAAGCTTCGCAGACTAACGACATTTAGCAAGTGTTCTATAATGTGGTAGCTTTTTATTTCTGTTTTTCCATCTGTAAAATGGCAACAACATATTATGTTTCTGGCACTTCTCCAGGGTTCAGTGAATGGTTAGGGTTATTATCTTAATCTTGGGAAATAGCTCCCTCTGAGATGGAAGGCATAAAGTGGTCTAAGATACACAGTATCATCAAGGGTTTGCTTAACAGGCCTCTTCCATCCTGTCCTCTTCCTTTGGAAGGAAACATCAATTCTGACACATGACATCTGTCCCATGTGAGCAATGCAGAGCCAGAAGAACTCTGGGATGACTCAAGGCACACCTGCCACAGGCTGATGGATGGCAAACCAGTGAACTGCTGAGACTGGCTCAAACACCCATCTGCCGCGTGCCGGGAAAGAAGCTGAGGCTTCTAGCGCAGCCATTGATGTCTGTCCAGGCATCTGATATCTTAGCTAAATTTAGACTGGCAATCAATAGAGACCTCTCCGGAGGCCTCATTTTCACAGGTTCTTACTTACCTCACCAGCATGTCACTTTGCAGTGGTGAAACCTACATTCAGGGCTGCTGCCCCTGTTCCTAAGCAATTGTCTGAAGTTCCCCAGTTCTACCTCCACCGTCCCCCTATCTTAAATCACCAGCAGCAAGGAAACCATTTTATTGATGGCCACTTTCCTCAAGGTGGGGTTACAAATATCAAAACGCACAACCATGGAAAATCGACATGGAACCAGATTGCTTTAAAAGTCTGATGCACTGGGTGCCTGGGTGGCTCAGTGGGTTAAGTGTCTGCCTTCAGCTCAGGTCATGATCCCAGAGTCCTGGGAGTGAGCCCCATGTGGGGCTCCCTGATCAGCAGGGAATCTACTTCTCTCTCTCCTTTCACCCTTCCCCTCTTAGTGCCCTTTCTCGCTCTCTCGCAAATAAATAAATAAATAAAATCTATTAAAAAAAAAAACTAGAAAAGTCTGATGCACTCAATTTATAGATCAAGAAACTGAGACTATGCTGAGTGAAATAAGTCAAGCAGAGAGAGTTAATTATCATATGGTTTCACTCACGTGTGGAGCATAAGGAAAAACATGGAGGACATTGGGAGAAGGAAAGGAAGGGTGAATTGGGGGAAATCGGAGGGGGAGATGAAACATGAGAGACTGTGGACTCTGAGAAAAAAACTGAGGATTTTGGAGGGAAAGGGGGTAGGGGTTGGGTGAGCCTGGTGGTAGGTATTGAGGAGGGCACGTATTGCATGGAGCATTGGGTGTGGTGCATTAACAGTGAATCTTGGAACACTGAAAAAATAAAATTAAATTAAAAAAAAACACCTTGTTTTATTTGTAAAAACAAAAATGTAATATGCAAATTATGTTAGCATTAGAATGGGTTGGGGGCAGGACACTGGAGTCTGATTACCTGGCTTCAGCTTCTACCTCCACTACATTCAAGTTACGTTAACTCTCTGTGCCTCAGTTTCCTGAGCTATAAAATGGGACTAATCACAGCACCTACCTCCTTTCCTGTGGTGAGGACCAAATGAGACAGTGCACATAAATCCCCTAGCACAGCTTCCTAGGGCTTAGAACTCACACTAGATAAGGTTGCTTTTTATTATTTTTAATATTGATGGAGCTGGTATAGGATTACACATCTCTTAGTAAAAGAAAAAAAAAAAACTGAACTTGTTAGAATCTGGGCGCATCCTCATAAAAAAGGAACTTTGAAGGTTTTAGATTTTACTGTTTTCTCCTTTACAGCATTTAATGCTCTCAAGGTTAATAAACTTGACCAGTATTTCTTTTTTCTAAGCTTTATTTATTTTAGAGAGAGTGCACACAAGCAGGGGAAGGGGGAGAGGGAGAGACAGAGAAACAGACTTCCTGCTGGTCACGGAGCTGGACCTGAGGCTCCATCCCAGGACCCCAAGATCATGACCTGAGCTGAAACCAAGAATGGGATGCTTAAGCCACTGAGTCACCCCGGTGCCACTCGACCAGTATTTCTTAAATTGTATTCCTCAAAACAGTAGTTTTCTTCAAAGCTAGGAATTCCTCGAAATCCCTAGTTTGGTGGTCATACAAGTTTAAGAAATACTGGACCTCCGGTTTCCTCCTCCCCTGGAGATTCATAATACATATGAACATATGAAAGATCTAAGAAGTCCTGCAGGAAAGAAATTCAAATGATGTTATTTAAGCTGTTATTTCCCAAATATACTTGATCATAAAATCCTTTCAAATATTCCCACTGACACTGGTTATCACACAAGTTCCTCAGGAATTGAAAAATTCTGAATTAGACTAAAGCTTCTTAAAGTCTCCCACTCAAAATCAGAAGCCCAAGCCATATCACCTGACATTCCATAGCTTCCTAACCTGAAAAAACAAAACAAAACAAAACAAAACAAAAAACCCTTTCTAGCAAATAACCTATACTTGACAGTTTCGCCTGAGCCTAAGACTGACTCCCTCAGGGCATGAGTCTTGACAATCATGTTTGTGGAGCTTTGCCACGCCATCCCTTAGCCACAGATGATAGGAGCAGAGGTGGACACCTGACTGAGGATGAACCCATCAGATCCTCTCCAAAGAGAGTCTTGTGTGGGGAGATAACCTAGCCTTTACGTTAAAGACCCCCAACACCTACTGCTGGAGATCCAGCAGCTATTCTAATAGCTTCTTTCTCAACTCGCCCCATAGAGTGGTAAAGATGGTGACCAGCATCTCCAGCCTGCATTCTATTCCTCACCTCCCACAGTTAATTGAGTCTTGTTGGCCCCGATGGGCCCCACTTAGGTCACTGACTCATCCTGAACCAATCACAAGGGATGTGGGCTTCGGATTGGCTGGAGCCAAATCACATGACCACTTCTGGAGCCAAGATTGACAAAAACCCATCTGAATCTCACAGGACCTAAAATAATGAAGGAGTAGTTCCCTGCAGGTTCTGCGACCAGAAGCTGGGGGGAATAAATGGTGAACAGACAAAAATAAAGATGTCTGCCATACCCAGGGCCACATTATGACTTTTATGGGTTTTAGGCATTTTTGTGTTTGTGAATCCCTTCCTCCAAAAAAATACATAGATTTGAAATCATATTTCATGACTATGTTGGCATAAAGACAGATATAACCCTGGCTGGATGATACTCATGTTTTTCTTCTGACTTTAAAAGAAATTAAAAATTTTTCAGAGCCCTAGGTACTGTACCTACTATGTCAATAGACAAATCAACACTGGCCACACCTGCTCTCAGATGAAACTTGTTTCAGTAGAAACTTGTGCCCATGGAAGAGCAAGTATTCTTCCTGTGTCTGCCTTCCACACCATCCTCTAAGCTCAACCCAAGCTCGTGGGGAGAGGCAGCCAATTTTCCTGAAAAACCAACCAGGAGAAAAGGGGAGCCAAGGAAATTATGGGCTTCTTCATCAGTATAATCTTCCTGCTAAAAGGTTTATCTGCCACAGTGCCTTAATCTGCTTCCAAAGTTCACATTCATTAACTGCCCAGTCTCAGAAAGATGCGGACAGTCCCCTTTACAAATCTCTCACTTGCCACAACTGACATTACATACATGGGTATTATTTTTAGGATTACATGAATTCAGTGACCTTTTACTTTCTTCCCCCAAAGTTTGAAGAGAGATGAACCAAGGGGATATTTTCATGGAAAGGAAACCAAAGAACAGAACAAGGTGGCAAGAGCCCTAAGTGATCTGGAATCAGAAGTCCTGAAAGGGACTTTCTGAAGTTAGCTGGACTATCTCTTGTCCCTAATTAATTTACCCTAAAGTATTCTGAGCAGCATGGTGTGGTGCATGCATTCCCATCTGTTATCCATTTGCTTAATGCTCATGGGTTTTGCCATATTTGTGTATCAACTGTAATATTGTTAAGCTTTTGTTTAAACCAACTCACTCTTCCCCCACATAACTTCATTCTAAACAATACCATCCAAGAGATCAAAAGTTTGATGAACCAGTTAAATTTTTCCTGAATATATTTAATTAAATATTGACTGTTCATATAAAAAATAGTTGTAGATCTACCTCCCCAAACCTTCATGAGTACACCCAATGACATGTATACACCTGGTAAGATACCAGTCCCTAATTAGCTGTGTGCCTTTAACGAGTCACTTACCAGGGCACCTGGTGGCTCAGTCAGTTAAGTGCCTTCTGCTTGGGCGGTGATCTTGGGAGTCCCAGGATCGAGCCCCATGTCGGGCTTCCTGCTCAGTGGGATTCTGCTTCTCCCTCTCCTTTGCTGTGCTCTTGCTCACTCACTCTCTCAAATAAATAAATAAAATCTTTAAAAAAAAACAAACAAAAAAAACAAGTCACTTATCCATTCTGATCTTCAGTTTCTGGGCCCAGTTAACCTCTAGAGGTCTATGATTCTATGGTTCCAGAGAGGGGTTTAGGCAGTTCAATTTTGCGTGACTGTGTTCCATTCTACCATCTCACCTCCAGCTTTACTAGCTTTTAATTTTTTGAATATTAATTTTTAAATGAGGAAAAGCCTATATAAGCATTGAAAATAAAACATATCTTATTTAGGAGGGAGGAGCAAGAAACCTAAATATCATCAGTTTCCAGGAGTTCAGCTAGGTAGTTATCAAACCATTCTGAACACCTACAAACTCAACAGGAGACTAAAGAGAAGAGCAGCAATTCTAGGAACAGAAAAGCGACCACTTTCTAGAAGGTAGGACGTGCAGAGAAGTGAATCCGAGGCGACGGGAAGACAGACCGAGGGGGGAGGGGCCGGCTCCCGGTAAGCAATAGAGCAGTGGAGCACAAAATCGGAACTTCTAGAAGTCTGCTCTACTGAGGGAGGTCGCTCCAGAGGCTGAGTGTGTGTGTGGGGGGGGTGTGTTTGGAGCCCTCACGGGGACAGTGTGGTCTCAGGACCTGTGGGTTCACAGAAAGACCCAGGGTTCCCGAGTGTGGCAGGGCCCCCAGGTATCAGAGGGGAGAAGCCGGCTGTAGAGACAGAGCCGAGCAGTGGGCTCTCAGCTCGGGCTTACCTTACACCATGATCCATGGCACAGTCGTCGGGCCACTGCTCTTCGAGCAGGGACCCCACAAGTGGCAGACCCCCTCCTTCCTCCTCCAAGAGGAGCGGCACGGGAACGCACTGCAGGAATCGACTGGGTTTGGAGACGCCAAACAGGGCCGAGCACCAGAGACAGAAACACTCAGTCACAGGCAGGATGAGCTCGGAGTACGGCCGGAGACCAGGGAGATGGGAGGGATTGACTGTTTTTCTCTGAGGGCGCACGGAGGGGTGGGGCCCCGAGCTCTCGGCTCCAACGGGCCAGAGATTGGGAGGCCGCCATTTTCATTCTCCGCCTCCAAAGCTGTACGGAAAGCGTTCAGGGAACAAAAGCTCCCCGAGAGCAAACCGGAGCGAACCCGAGCAGACTGCTTAGCCCGGCCCCTGGCAAGGGCGGTGCAATTCCGCCTCGGGCAAAGACAATGGAGAATGAATGCAACAGGCCCCTCCGCCAGAAGAACAGCAAGAACAAGCTGAGACCAAGTTCACCGATCACTGAGAACTGTGGAACTCCAGAAATAGGGGAAAGCAACATATAGAGTTCAGGGCTTTTTTCCCATGATTCTTTAGTCTTTCAAAGTTAAATTTTTTAAATTTTATTTTTTTCTTATTCTATTTTTTAAAATTTTTCCTCTTTCCTATTTTAACCTTTTTAAACTATTTTATCTTATCAATACCTTTTTAAAAAATCTTTTTTAATTTTCATTGTTAGAGTCCATATTCTATCCCTTCATTGAATTTAACCTTATTTTTTGTATACATATGGGATTTTCTTTCTTTAAAATTTTGGGATACAGTTTCTTCTAACAGATCAAAAAATACCCTAAATCTAATGCATGGCTTTGTTCTAGTCTCCAGCCTGATCACATTCTTTCCTCTTTTTTTTTTTTCTTTTTTTGAACAACTTCTTTTCAATTCCTTTTTTAGAATTTTTTTAAATTTTCATCTTTACAGTCATATTCCATCCCTTCATCGTGTTTACCCTTATTTTTGTATGTATATAAGTTTTTCTTTCTTTTTTTTGTTTAATGATTTTATTTATTTATTTGACACAGAGAGAGATCACAAGTAGGCAGAGAGGCAGGTGGGGGGCAGGGGGGAAGCAGGCTCCCTGCTGAGCAGAGAGCCCCATGCGGGGCTCAATCCCAGGACCCTGAGATCATGACCCGAGCCGAAGGCAGAGGCTTTAACCACTGAGCCACCCAGGCACCCCTAAGTTTTTCTTTCTTTAAAACTTTGGGAGGCAATTTCTTCTAACAGACTGAAATATAACCAAAATCAAGCGTGTGGCTCTGTTCTATTCACCAGTCTAATATATATATATTAGACTGGTGAATATATATATATATATATATATATATATATATATATATATATGTTTTTCTCCTTTCTTCTCCCCCTGGTTTCGGGTCTCTTCCGATTTGGTTAGTGTATATTTTTCTGGGGTCATTGCCACTCTTTTAGTATTTTGTTCTCTCATTCATCTATTCTTATTCTGGATAAAATGACAAGGCAGAAAAACTCACCTCAAAAAAAAAAAAACAAGAGGCAGTACCAATGGCTAGGGACCTAATCAATACGGACATCGGTAAAATGTCTGAACTAGAGTTTAGAATGATGATTATCAAGGTGCTACCTGGGCTCAAAAAAGCATGGAAGATACTAGAGAATCCCCTTCTGGAGAACTAAAATCCCTTTCTGGAGAAATAAAAGAACTAAAATCTAATCAAGTTGAAATCAAAAAAGCTATTAATGAGGTGCAATAAAAAAATGGAGGCTCTTACTGCTAGGATAAATGAAGCAGAAGAGAGAATTAGTGATATAGAAGACCAAATGATGGAGAATAAAGAAGGTGAGAAAAAGATAGATAAACAACTACTGGACCATGAGGGGAGAATTTGAGATATAAGTGATACCGTAAGACAAAACAATATTAGAATAATTGGGATTCCAGAAAAAGAAAGAGAGAGAAGGGCAGAAAGTATATTGGAACAAATTATTGGAGAGAATTTCCCTAATTGGGCAAAGGGAACAAGCATCAAAATCCAGGAGGCACTGAGAACCCCCCTCAAAATCAATAAAAATAGGTCAACATCCCGTCATCTGTTAGTAAAACTTACAAGTCTCAGTGACAAAGAGAAAATCCTGAAAGCAGCTCGGCACAAGAGGTCTGTAACATACAATGGTAGAAATATTAGATTGACAGCAGACCTATCCACAGAGACCTGGCAGGCCAGAAAGGACTGACATGACATATTCAGAGCACTAAACGAGAAAAATATGCAGCCAAGAATACTATATCCAGCTAGGCTGTCGTTGAAAATAGAAGGAGAGATAAAAAGCTTCCAGGACAAACAAAAACTAAAAGAATTTGCAAACACCAAACCAGCCCTATAGGAAATATTAAAAGGGGTCCTCTAAGCTAAGAGAGACCCTAAAAGTAACAGACCAGAAAGGAACAGAGACAATATACAGTAACAGTCACCTGACAGGTAATACAATGGCACTAAATTCTTATCTTTCAATAGTTACACTGAATGTAAATGGGCTAAATGCCCCAGTCAAAGACACAGGATATCAGAATGGATAAAAAAATAAGACCCAGAGATATGCTGTTTGCAAGAGACTCATTTTAGACCCAAAGACCCCTCCAGTGAGGGGTTGTGGGGTGCCTGGGTGGCTCAGTTGGTTAAGC